>CABHPP010114273.1:0-38922 GCA_902168425.1 Peromyscus attwateri
ATGTGCACCGTAAATCAGCCAGTCAGTCACATGGTGGGAGCCCTATTGCTGATGGAAAGAAGATTCAGGACATGCCTGAAGCCTTTGGAGTATTTGGGAACGTCTGCAGCTGGGAAACTGGATCTCTTAGATCGTCTTTTTCCTTTCTTACTTTATCCAGAGAGTCTAGAAGCAAGCAGCCAGCATCATGATGTTCCACGTTAGTTTTCCAGAAATGTTCCAAAGCATTAGAGTTACTAAATCCTTTACCTCTCACAAATGGTAAATGGTGAATTGGGATTTTGTTTGTTTGTTTGTTTTGTTTTTTGAGACAGGGTTTCTCTGTGTAGCTTTGGAGCCTGTCCTGGAACTCACTCTGTAGCCCAGGCTGGCCTCGAACTCACAGAGATCTGCCTGCCTCTGCCTCCTGAGTGCCTGGATTAAAGGCATGCGCCACCACTGCCTGGCTTGTTTTTGTTTTTTGAGACAAGGTTTCTCTGTGTAGCCCTGGCTGTTCTGGAACTCCCTTTGTAGACCAGGCTGGCCTCGAACTCAGAGATCCGCCTGCCTCTGCTTCCCAGGTGCTGGGGTTAAAGGAATGTACAACCTGGCTTGAGTCATGAATCTTAAATGCTCTTATGCTGTGTATATGTCCTGGGGAAGACGCTATGGCTGGTGTGTGTGTGGGTATCTGAGGGAAAAGAATCTAAGTACACTGGGCTCTTTTGTCCATCCACTTTATTTCTCTAAGATAAAATTCTATCTACACAGCTTCAGCTCCATTCTGACACTCAGTTCCTCTCTGTCCCTTCTTTTTCTGTCCTCTCATAGCCCTAGTAATAACAAGCTCTCATGCTCTCGACCTCATCCTCATCCTCCATTCCTCCATCCTCCATCTTTCCTTCCTCTCCTCCTGATCTGCCCCAATCCCTACTAATCCAAAAACTACCCTGTTTTCCCTTCTCCAGCCACTCAACTCTGCCCTGACCAGGAATTCTGCTCCAGCCCTCACTGCACCTGGTTATGCAAAAAGCCCTTTTGTTCTGAGTCAATAGCTCTGGAATGCCACTAGGCCTGAAGGAAGGGATGATCTGAGCTTCATTTGCACAAAACCAAAGCTATGTATCTACATACCCACCTGTCTCCTAGACTCTGTAGGGGTGTTACCTAGTTCAGATCAGCAGTAGGTCTGAGAAGCTTATACTGTTTGCCCTTAAGGCCTAGTAATATATGAGTGCACAAGAAATTCATAGCAGAAGACAGCTGATATATTAAAAAGCCAAATATCATCAAATATTCCTTGATATTTGACTTTCCTCTAGAAGAATACCTTGACCCTTCTAGGTATAACTTTATCATATACAGCTGAATCTCTATAATATATTCTTGCGGCTTACAGCATACATATATATAATTTATTTTTATTTTATATACATTGGTGTTTTGCCTACATGTTTGTCTGTGTGAGGGTGTCAGAAGCCCTGGAACTGGAGTTACAGATAGGTGTGAGCCACCATGTGGTTGCTGGGAATTAAACCCAGGTCCTCTGGAAGAGCAACCAGTGCTCTGATCCATCTTTCCAGCCCCATTTTGTGTGTGTGTGTGTGTGTGTGTGTGTGTGTGTGTACATTTCTTTAAACAGTGAAATAATTTTAGTTGTTGTCAAATTAGAGAGTCAGTTTGAGAAACATCCAGGCCATTGAGGCCACTCAACCTTGCCATTTCTGTAAAACCACTTCTGGTATCAAATCCTATTATTATTTAGGGTTCACTAGAGCAACATAACAAAAAGGATGCAAACATATAATACAAATATATAAAACAAAACGGGTATAAGCTGGGTTGTCCAACAATGGCTGTTGAGATCTGTGTCCCCCTATGTATTTAGTATAAGTAGTGGATTTCAGGCCATTCCTTGCCCCAAGAGATTCCATTTTACAAGTAACATTTGCCTGTTTTAAATGAACACAGACATGATTCTGAACCTTGGTGGACATGTACACAACCTCTCTGTCTTGCACATCCCACAAGACACAGATTGATAAGCAATTTCTTCCTAAAAGTATTAATGGTGGTATAAAGTTTTCAAAATAAATTGGGGCCATATGGTTACATAGGCATGTTAAAATGATATCAGGAAACCAGACACATGAGAATTTATCAACTATATCAGACTCAAGATAGCGAAGTGCTTTCACCTGGACCCCATAAAGTGGGAGACACTTAACACTGATGGCAATAGTTCCCAACAACCGTCATCTGACTACCAAGTGTGTTTGTCAAAGGACTGACAGACAAAGAACTCCCGACTGCAGAAGCTGCAGCTCCTCTGGGTCCTCACTGCTGATGTCATCCATTTGAACTGCTGCCCATCCATCTACCTGTTCACCCTATTTTTTTGGTCCTGCACCTTGTACAGGCAGCTCCCCTTGACCCTGAAGTTCTGCTCAATTCTGACTCTGTGGCGTGGCTTGACTGTGACCATCTGGTCACAATGCAGTGATTCTCTCTGCATCTCAGTCACTTCATACTTCTGAGTCTCAAGAAGGCCCCTCTGACCTCCTTGGACTCTACTGTGACCAGAGAAGCAGAGAACTCAGTTGCTTCTCAGTGCAGGATGCTGAAAAGGCTCCGCAGTTCTGGTCCCGTGCTGAAGGCCTGAATTCTCCCCGGAGAGTCACTGGTTGACGTCCATGTTGACAAGTTGAAGACACTGATGTCCAGTGCCCTCCAGTGATGGCAACAGTGACAGACACACTCACATTCTCCAGCTCCCTCCTCCTCCACCTTTCTCTCCTTCTGAGCCCCCAGTCCTTTGGATGCACCCACATTCAGGGTGGGTACCCCATCATGTGCTACATATTAAATCCTCTCTGGAAGTGTCCCCCAGACACCCAGAGGTACATGTCACCATTCCTAGACATCTCTCAATCCAATCAATTTGACAACCAAGACCAACTATCATACACTATTTGGTGGCCATCACTGACTGCCCTGGACTCCCAAGCCTCCAGTAACTCTCTGGAGCTTACCCTACTCACGCTCACTTGTCACTGGTCCACACTTGCTGTTTATCAGCAGCTTTATTTCAAAGGGTAATGAAGCATTCATACCCCCGCGCCGCTGGTGGTCCTGTGCTGTGTTACCTGTATCTCAGTCAGTATCTGTGCACTGTCACCCCTGGGGTGTCGCCTGTGCTTTGCTTTGTGTTACGGAGATAAGTGAGGTTGGCCCTGCTTTGGGGGAGGACACACGGGCCGGATCCCAATGGGGGAAGTACTGCAAGGCTGTGAGGTTCCGTCCTGCTTTGGTCACTTGGAAAGTGTATGGTTTTTTTTTTTTTTTTTTTTTTTTTTTTGGTGGCACATTTTCATTCCTGGTAAGTAGGACAGGGTAACAGGTGGTACATGGGAAATGGAGTTACGGAACTAATAATCCCCTAGCACCATGGCGGGGACCTTGCAATTTGGGCTGTTTCCATCCGCAGGATTATTCTTAGTGAGGATTTAAACTGAACAGATGGTTCCGCTTGTCTAAAGTTGCTTCTGGACTATTCTGACCTTTGCTTCCCCCCAAGACAAAGTGAGGGCAAGAGCATGCCACGGTGGCATCGTGTTTGCCAGGCTGGTCTGTATGCGTGGAGTCTGTCTCAGGCTCCTCTCTGCCCCTGCCCTGTGAGAATGGGTACCTGTGGACATCCCTAACAGGAGCTGGGGGTTAAGATACCTCATGAAAGTCTTCTTTATTCCTGCCTCCCAGATCCCAGATCAGGTCAGTTCTACCTGTACCCTCACCATAGGAAGGTCAAACTCCACATGTCCAACCTGGAAAATTGCCATCTGCCAGTGGACAGTAGACAGCCAGGTGCAGTCTGCAGATGGACAGATGGGTGATAGCAGCGGGTATGACAGGGGAGCCAGGCGGTTGGTGCTGAGGGTCCTAGGGGACTTGGTGCAGACAGGAGCTGACTGGCCCTGCCTAGTGGAATGCTGGGAGACCCCTGAGAGTTCTGCACTTGAAGTGGGCTTCGCTAGAGAGCTACCCATGGGGCCCTGACTTCATGGAGAACTTGTAGCCTGTGTTGTATACTGCCACCCAGGAGCTCACATGACTTTGTAACATTCACTATAGAAACTGAGAAGAAAATAGGAAAAACACTTGCAAAAATAAGGTGAATGACCTGCCAGCCGTGGCCCACGCCTTTAATCCCAGCACTTGAGAGACAGAGGCAGGATCTCTGTGAGTTTAAGGCCAACCTGGTCTACAGAATGAGTTCCAGGGCAGTCAGAGCTACACATAGAAACTCTGTCTTGAAAAACAAAAACAAGGGGCTGGAGAGATGGTTCAGAGGTTAAGAGCAGTAACTGTTCTTCCAGAGGTCCTGAGTTCAATTCCCAGCAGCCACATGGTGGCTCACAACCATATATAATGACATCTGGTGCCCTCTTCTGGTATAAAGGCATACATGCAGGCAGGACACTGTATACATAATAAATAAATCTTTAAAAAGAAAGAAAAACAAAGTGTAATGGTGCATTTTGTTTTGACTCTCCCACCTGTACCACCTGTCTTGCAGACACTCTCTACGTTGTCTGTTCAATCTTCTCCCTTCCAAAACCCAGCAAACACACTGCTGGGAGATATTATGGTACACAGTACTTGTGGGCTGTCTCTGGCTCTGAGTGACTGTCTTCTTTGGGGGCATGATTCGGAGGTATATTACTTGTCTACCATGCTCAAGGAAGGCTTTGGATTTAGCACGCAGCACTGAAGAGAGAGAGAGATAGACAGACAGAAACAGACAGAAAGCAGGAGGGCAAGATGGAGATATAGCCCAGTTTGTAGAGTGCTTGCCTACCTAGACAAAACCTTGGGTTCATTTCCCAGAACCACATAAAACCAGCTGAGAAGCAACCCCATGGCAGCTCACAACCATCAGTCAGTCTGGTCCCAGGAAATCATATGCCACCACCGCCCAGGAAATTAAAAAATTTTTAATGTCTAAACAAATAAGCAAAGATCTAAAGGTGCTTTAACAAGGATTCTCTAGACCAGTAGTTCTCAACCTTCCTAATGCTGCAACCCTTTAATACAGTTCCTCATGATGTGGTGACCTCCAAACATAAAATTATTTCATTGCTACCTCAGAAGTACAATTTTGCTACTGAAAATGGGCTAAAGAGCTGAACAGAGAATTCTCAAAAGAAGAATCTCAAATGGCTGAAAGACATTTAAGGAAATGCTCAACGTCCTTAGTCATCAGAGAAATGCAAATCAAAACTACTCTGAGATACCACCTTACACCTGTCAGAATGGCTACAATCAAAAACACTAATGACAGTCTATGTTGGAGAGGATGCGGAGCAAAGGGAACACTCCTCCACTGTTGGTGGGAATGCAAACTTGTACAACCACTGTGGAAATCAGTATAGCGGTTTCTCAGAAAATTGGGAATCGATCTACCTCAAGACCCAGTCATATACCCAAGGTATGCTCAATCATACCACAAAGATACATGCTCAGCTATGTTCATAGCAGCACTATTTGTAATAGCCAGAACCTGGAAACAACCTAGATGCCTGTCAACTGAAGAATGGATGAAGAAAATGTGGTACATATACACAATGGAGTACTACTCAGCAGAGAAAAACAATGAAAGCATGAAATTTGCAGGCAAACGGATGGAACTAGAAAAAATCATCCTGAGTGAGGTAACCCAAACCCAGAAGGACAAACATGGTATGTACTCACTCATAAGTGGATACTAGATATAAAGCAAAGAACAATCAGACTGCAACCCACAGAACCAGGGAGGCTACATAGCGGGGGGACCCTAGGATGACTGCGGCTTATAATAAGTTTTGGTTTTACGCAATCACTGGGCTTAGTGAAACATTTCACTATTAGGATAAGAATTAGTACTGTAGGGTTGGGAATTTAGCTCAGTGGTAGAGCACTTGCCTAGCAAGCACAAGGCCCTGGGTTCAATCCTCGGTCCCAAAAAAAAAAAAAAAAACAAAACAAAAAAAACCACAAGAATTAGTACTGTAACAAGCTGATAATAGAAAAAAAAAAGAAAAAGAAAAAAGAAAAAAAGAAAAAGTATGAGTCACCATGCCTTGTCCTCTTTATTTATTTTTGGTTATATTTGTTTATTCTGTGTGCTTATCTGTATGAGTGTGGTCATGTGTGGGCCACAGCTTCTATATGTGGAAGACAGAGTCACTGGTATGTTATTATCTTATTCCCAAGGACAATACAAAGAGTGTGACAGAGGAAGCCAGAACATTGCCCAAGATTCCACCTCAGTCTTAAGGTCCTCCAGGCACAAAGTTAAATGGCCTGAAGTGAAACCAAGGTTCATCAGAGGCCACCCTCTGCTTCTCTAGCTCCCTCCCAGTGCCAAGTGTCCTGTCAAGGATCCAAGCCTTTTCTCAACCCAGCTTCCTGAATTGTTCTCCAAATGTGTGTGAGAGCTGCTTCTGCTTCTACATTCTTACCATTCATCTTTTGCAACAAGATTATTGGATTCATTTTGGGGGGTGGGGACTCTGTGTCTGCCATAATGTGTACATGGCACTTGCAGGGGCTGGTTCCTCCTTTCAGCATGTGGGTCCTAGGGATTGAACTCAGGCTTGATGGCAAGACCTTCCCCCATTGAGCAGTCTCTCACCAACCCCAACTCCTGCCTCCAGATCTTCAAGCACATCCTGCCACCCTGTGCTACCAGAGCCAGCCCATTCATCTTAAGATATATGGAGACCATACTTCGTGTTGCTCGGGTTACTGAGTGACTATAACTTAATAGCGGGCTATGGGATGTTCAGTTGAACAGAAATAAAAGCATAAGTTTGAATACTTTAGGGCAAAACAAAACCAATTCTTCGGCCTGGTGTGGTGGAGCAGGCATTTAATCCCTGGAAGGCAGAGCCAAGTAGATCTCTGTGAGTTCTAGACCAGCTTGGTCCATACAGTGAGAGCCTGTCTAAAAAAACAAACAAAACAAAACCTATGTCAGATGGAGTCTTGTTTGAGCATCTTAGGGAAGTGTCTACTGAAGATGTGGCCTGAATCTAGGGGAAGGATTACTGATATATATTGCCCATTGTATATCAGCTGGCATGGTACTGTACAAGGTGGCTTGAGAAAAGTGGCTTTGGATACAGCTGACTGGTGATGAACAGACTCAGTATATTCAAAGCCCTGGGCTGGGTCCTAAGCCCCAAAGAAGTAAAGAAATGTTTGATAAGACTTTAGCTCACAGATTGTCTCACATTTGTTGGTAGGTCTTATGCTGGTTGAAATCTGTTCCTGATAAGTGTACCAAAGCCTTGAAGCTGATCATATTAGAACCAGGAAGGGTAAGGGAGACACTGAGTCCATCATCAAAGTCACGGGTCTTCGAGAGGAATCCACTTAGATATTTGCTTCACCCCCAGCTGGGCTGAAATAACTAAGAAGACCAGGATGGCCTCAAACTCACTGAGATCCAGCTGTTTCTGTCCCACCTGTGATGGGATTAAAGGCCTGAGCAACTAGAATTGACCAGTTTTGGTGTTCGTACAGAAGTGGCTCTAGAGGCCATTAAGACGAGTGGAAGACTTTTGCCCGACAGAAGACAGTCAACTTGGTTTACTACATATTTAATTTGTATGTGTAGGCAAGGAGACAACTTGTGTGAGCTGACTCTCTCTCTCCTTCCACCAACTGTATTGTTCTAAAAGTTTAACTCAGGTCTTTCTGCAGGGCAGCAGGCACCTTTATCAGGAGCCATCTTGCTGGCTGAGGTGATTTAGTTTAAGTAAATTAAGAGTCAGAATACTGTTTGTCTATTCAGTTTTTCTGATAATCTTGAATGGGATAAGGGCAAAATTAGAACTAGAGCCCTGGGCATAACACACAAGGCTAGGCCATGATCTTACAATCCTCCTGCTTTGGCCTGTCTGGTATACAACTCGAGATGGCTCAATACCAGATCTTAAATATGTTCATCTGAGAAATCAAGAAGAAATATCTATGGGCCACCTCGGGCTCCTTGACTGCCTGAGGGAATATTGAGTGGCATCTCCCTGTGGTCACTGTCTGAAGATGTAAACAAGTTTCATAGAGCTATGAGATCCACAGGAGGTCAACCAGTTCTCCCCAGTCTCCCCCACCCCAGCTTCAGGATACTGGACCTTGTTGTTATGCCCAGATTGCAGGGACCCCCAAAAGACCACCATGGAGAATCCCGTATGTAAAACCAAAGAGCCTTTATTATTTCAAGCTAGCAGTTTAGAGTCTCTGTCCAGTTCAGCAGGGAGAGCAGAGAACCCAGAACCAAGGCAGTGTGGGGTAAGGGGATTTCCAGGGTTCAGGGTCCTGATTGGCTGACATTTGTCTAGGGCTATAGGGAATGTTTGGAATGTCAGGCATTTCCTCTTAGATGCTGGCCCCCCACTGGGTGGGGTCAGCTTATGGCTTTTCTGGGTTCAGAGGTTGCCTGCCAGAAGCTGTGTCTGGGCCCCAGGTGTTTCCCCTTAGTTGCAGCACCATTGGGTGAGGTCAGCTTATGGCTTTTCCTGGGTCCAGGTGTTGCCTGCCAGACCTGTGTCTGGGCCTCTAAGCCTGTCATGGTGGCTGTGTGGTCAAGCTGTTTGGGGGCCATCCACAGACCTCACCTTGGCTGCTCCTCTGAGGCTTTTTGTTGCTGTTGTCCAGACAGGTCCTGGGTGTATTCTACTCTAGTTAGGGAGGGAGGGAGGGAGGGAGGGAAAAGTGTAGCAGGAATCTCGCCAATTCCTCAGCTAATCCTGTTTCCTCAGACTGGAAGCCTCTGAGTCCTTATCCAGAATGAATCTCAGCTGAGTGCTGCTCAAAAGCCTAAAAGCTTAATCAGGCCAAAAGCTTCTAGTTCCTGGTCCTCACACCTTATATACCTTTCTGCTTTCTGCCATCACTTCCTGGGATTAAAGGCATGAGTCACCCTGCCTGGGTGTTTCCAGTGTGGCCTTGAACTCACAGAGATCCGGGTGGATCTCTGCCTTAGGAATGCTAGGATTAAAGGTGTGTATGTCACCATTTTCTGGCCTCTATGTCTATCTAGTGGTGGTTCTGTTCTCTGACTCCAGATAAGTTTATTAGGGTGCACAATATTTGGGGGAACCCAATATCACCACAGAGAAGCAAGCCTTTGTGTTTGTACAGTGACTCTGCATTTGGGATGTTGTCTTCAAAGTGGTCTCAATTCATTCTCTATTCTGCATGGAAATTAATCAATCTCGACATACCTTATTACATATGGTCTACTGAGACAGGAGGATTACTGAGGCCCATACAGGTGGGCTCAGAGTACAGTAAGAGTTCCAGATGGGCCTAAGGTATAGTGTGAGACATTAACTGGAAAAAAATCTACCAAAATAATAATGTAAATAAGACAATGAATCCCAGAGCTCAGAGTTTGAGGAGGAGTGTTGTGGATGAACCTGGGACCTTGACCATCATCTCAGATTTCATCCATTACCAAAGTAAGGTCTGATTCACTCAAATTACTGATGCAAAATCCCAAATAGTTAGATTAAATGGGTGAGAACTTCCTCATCCAATCAGGTGGCAGCTTGTGTCTAAGAGGTGGGGCTCCAAAGGGAAAGCCAGGGGGACGTGGATATAAGAGTCAGAATGGCTAGGCAAGACACTGTGAGCATTGGAACCTGAAGTGACTGTCTTACCCCTGCTGGGACTGCAAGACCTGTAACCAGTGTCCAGATCAGACAAATCATTCACCCCCATCAGGACGCCCCATCTCACCCAGGCTAGCCAGTCTTACCAGGCTGGCCTCAAACTCAGAGATCCTCCTGCCTCTGCCTCCCGTCTGCTGGGATTAAAGGAGTGTTGCCCCGCCGCTCTGCCTCAAAGGGATTTTAGACAGAGGTTCTGATCTTGGGAAGGTTTGTCAAAAATGTCAAAAGCCTGGTTCACCGCCTCTCCCACCAGCACCAAGAGCTGCAGCGTCCCCGGCGAGGACCTCGAGGCGGCAGCAGCAAATGCCACCTCGGTCGCGGGTCGGGCACCTCCGGTATTGGCTTCTGCCGTGCTGCCCACCAACACTGCCTCAGAGAGCAAGGCCAGCCCTGCGGGGACCGCAGGGGGACCCCGGGCTGGAGCCGCCACTAGGGGCACAGGCCCCATGGCGGCAGGAGCCAGGGAGCCTGCAGAGAGGCAGCGTGGGCAGGCCTCGGTGGCAGCTGGCAGCAGGGCTCACCCTGAAGGGGCAATGTCTAAGGGGGTTTATGCCCTGCCGAGCAAGGACAACCCAGAAGTGAAGCCCGTCGGGTCCAGCACGCCTCTGGTGGACTTCTTGATGCAGCTGGAGGGTTACACTCCAACGATCCCGGATGCAGTGACTGGTTATTACCTGAACTGTGCTGGCTTTGAAGCTTCAGACCCACGCATTATTCGGCTCATCTCACTAGCTGCCCAGAAATTCATCTCAGATATTGCCAACGATGCCCTGCAGCACTGCAAAATGAAGGCCACCGCCTCTGGCAGCTCCCCGAGCAAGAGGAAGGACCGCAAGTACACCCTTACCATGGAGGACTTGACCCCTGCCCTCAGAGAATATGGTATCAATGTGAAGAAGCCCCACTACTTCACCTGAGCCACCTAACCCAGATCCATTTGTATTTGTCTTTTCCTCTGTCCCCACACCAGCCTGTTCTTATAAGAAAGTTTATTGTGGAAAAAAAGAAAGAAAGAAAGAAAAGCCTTTTTATTTATCAGAGGAGATAATTAAAAGAATTTAAAAGTTAAGACAAGAAATCACCTAATAAAGGAAGTAAAAGGCATCATCATCATCATCATAATAATAATAATAATTTTGCTACTGTTATGAATGGTAATGTAAATAGCTGATATGCAAGATATCTGATATGCGACCTAAAGGCGTTGGGACTCACAGATTGAGAATGGCTGCTCTAGAATCTCCCAGAGCATAAAAGCTGGAGATTTGGATCAAAGTGAGCAGGTCCTACCCACTCTCTGATGAGGTAATTCACAAAGAACAGGAGACAATGACTAGGACTGTTTAGGACCTGGTGACTGACAGGTACCCTTTGGGGACAGGGATATAGCACCCTTGGTAGAATGCTCGGCTAGCCTGCATGAAGCCCTGGGTTTGCGATCCTGTACAACACACCGTACGACCCAGGTGTGTGTTGCTCACCTATAGTCTAGCACTCTGGGGGTACGGAAAGGAGGATCAGCAGTTCGTGGTCATCCTCAGCTATGTAGGGAGTTCAAGGCCAGCCTGCACAACGTGAGACTGTCTCAAAAGAAAGTCCTGGGGCTGGAGAGAGGGCTCAGCAGTTAAGAGGCAAAGCAGGTACAGAAGCCCAGAGCTTGGGTCCCAGCACCCACTTCAGACAGCTCACAAGAACCTAAAATCCCAGCTCTAGGGTACGGACACCCTCTTCTGGCCTCCACAGACACCAGGCATACACATGGCATAAACACACACAGAAAAAAAAATTATTATTATTATTTTTGTTTTTCGAGATAGGGTTTCTCTGTGTAGTTTTGGTGCCTGTCCTGGATCTCACTCTGTAGCCCAGGCTGGCCTCAAACTCAGAGAGCCACTGCCTCTTCCTCCCAAGTGCTGGGATTAAAGGCATGCGCCACCACCGCCGGTTTCACACAGAAAAATTTTAAAGAGAGGAAAGAAACCTATTCATTTGGGAAAAATAAAATGGCCTTTAATCGTAGGCGCACACCAATATACACATACACATAATTTTAAAGATAAAAATCTTTTGCTGAGAGTATTGGCACACACCTTTAATTTCAGCAGTTGGTAGGCAGAGGCCTGCAGATCTCTGTGAGTTTGAGACCAACCTGGTCTACATAGCAAGTTCCAGGCCAGTTACAGCTATATTGTGAGATCCTGTCTCAAAAAAATATTTTTTAAAAGGTACCCTTTTTGTCTAATTGATTTGTAAGGGACAAACCTGGCCCAGCCTGGAAGCTGCTACAGATCTAGAGGTTGGGTATGTGATGAATTCTTGGGACTTGTGGGAGGTCACTCAGACTAGTAGCGCCTGCAGATGCCTGGCCATATGGCCTGAGGAAAGCCTTGGAGAATTGAGAGACTAGACTAGACAGTTCTGAGACTTCATGCCTTAGCCAAAGGTCATGGTCATAGACGCTGGCCTCCATAATAAAATGACATCAAAGGACAAACTCCTTCTTCCTGCTTTATGCCCCAGAAAAGAAGAGGATGTGATGGTGCATATAACCCCAGCTACCTGGGAGGCTGAAACAGGACCACTGTAAACTCAAGGCCAGCCTGAGCGATTTAACAAGGCCCCGACACAGAAAGGAGCGAGGCGTGGTGCTGCACACCTTTAATCTCAGCACTTGGGGGTCAGTGGCAGGCAGATCTCTGTGAGTTCAGGCCAGCCTGGTGTACATCCATGCAAGCTTGACAGCCTGAGTTCAAAGCCTGGATGCTATAGTGGAAGTTAGGAAACAGACTTCTAAATCCTCTGATGTCCATACACATGCTATGGCAAGTGTGGATATATATGGGCCTTGCCCCTACACATATACACAGCAATAAATAAAATGAAAGGGTTTGTGAGTTCCGGGCCAGCCAGGACGAAAACAAATAAATATAAAACAAAGAGGGGGCTTGAGGCATGGATGGCCTGAGCTATGAGACCCTTGGGCTCATACCTTTGAGAAGGGGATGCAGACTGAGCTGCTGAGAGGCTTGCAGAGTCTGAGGGAGGGACTGAGAGGCTGAAGGCTTGTGGGGCTGGTGGGGCTGTCTTAGTTAGCTTTCCATTGTTGTGATAAATACCATGACCCAAAGCAACTTAGGGGAAGAAATGCTTTGTTGGCCTTACACACTATACTGTAAGGAAAGCCCAGGCAGGAGAGTACAGGCAGGAACCTGGAGGCAGGAATCGAAGCAGGCACCACAGAGGAGTGTTACTTATTGGCTTGCTTTCCAGAATTTGCTCAGTTTGCCTTCTCACACAACCCAGGACCGCCTGCTCAGGGGCTGGCACCGCCCACAGTAGGCCAGGCCCACTCACCTCAATCGTTAGTTAAGAAATGCCCCACAGACATGCCCAAAGGCCAGGCTGATGGAGGTAATTCCTCAGTCGAGTTTCCCTCTTCTTGTATTACTCTGGTTTGCGTCATGTTGACAAAAACTAGCCAGCACAGGGGCCGAGGATCTGTAGGTCTGTGGACCTGAGGGGCTGAGGGGCTATGGGTATGAGGTCTGCAGAGTTGAGGGTTTGATGGTCTCAGAGGCTAAGTGTATGAGGGTCTCAAGGTCTGTGGGTCTGTAGATCTAGGGGCCATGGGTCTGAGAGACTGAGTGTAGTGGGTAGCCATTCCAGCTTTGATCTGGAAGTTCCAATCCCCACTGAGGCTTTGGTAACTGTCACGCCTACAAGGCGGGGCCAAGGAAGGACCCTGAAGACCCGAGATGCACTGGCCCTCTTGGTTCGTGGACCCTGGATGCTGGAGGTAGACCGAGCAGAGTTCTCCAGAGAACACCGCTGGACTGCGCCACGCCTTTTCCAGACTCTGTAAACTATCCATTCGCTTGTAAGTTACCCCACAAAATAAACATCCCTTTTAACTACGTGGAGTGGCCTTAATAATTTCACCAATAACTGGGAGTCTATGGAGCTATGGAGTCCAAGAGTCTGAGGGGCTATGGGGCTGGGCAGCAGAGGATCTGTGGGACTAAGGACCTAAAGGGATGAGAAACTGATGGTGAGGTGGTGCTTGCCTATAATCCCCACACTTGGGAAGAGTACTGTCATGAATCTGAGGCTGGTCTGGGCTATAAAGTTCCACACTGATACGGACTACCTTGCCAAAAAACAAAGAAAAGAAAATAGAAGAACTCTGAAAGACTGTAGGATACCAAAGGACTGGGGGCGCTGTAGGAGGCTGAAGGACTGAGGGGCTGAGGAGAGCTGAAGAGGGTTGAAGGGTCTGAGAGGCACTGAAGGCCTAGTAGGAGCGGGAACAATGCTGGAGATGTGCTTAGCTGACCGGAGACATGGAAATGTGTCTACCCTGCCCTCCCTTAATGGCTGACCCATAAATTCAGATGCAGCGTTACTTTCCAGTGAAGGGGATCCTGGCTGCTAAGCCCCGTTCTCCAATAGCTCGTCCAGAAGAGGTCCTGTCACTTCAGATGTTACACTGTCGCCCAGCACCCAACCTGGCCAGTTAGCAGCTGGGTCATGGTTGTCCAGCAGCACACCCTGTGAGACCTCAGGGCTGCTCTGTCCTGTCCTGGAGCACCAAGGGCCATAATCCCAATGGGTAAGGAAGGAGAGAGACAAGAGCTGCAGAGGTATTAAGCCTGGAGACCATGGGAGCTGCCTTGGGTGTTCGGGGAAGCATGTTTATGGAGAGCACTTCCCTCAAACCATGGGCTCTAAATGTAGCCTGTCTCTGGGTTGGGGGGTCTTGTCACCCACTTCAGACCGGGTCCTCGGGCCTCCTGCTTCAGTTCATGTGGGACCACTGTGGATGAGCAGTGAATGCTGGGTAAACATTGGCCAAGGCAGTGGCAGCCACGCTAGGCACAAATATAGCATCTTTATTGTGTGATGTTCCAGGCAGGGGTGGACAAGTCCTGGCCTTTCGTGTGGCCAAGGCAAGGCCAGGTGTTTTTAGAACTGTGTGGAAACCAAGCTAGACTGGCTTTGGCTTGCTCAGTGGCTTGGCCAGAGGAGGGTGAAGGCGCTGCGGCTGCATCGGAAATCTGGCTCAGGCTGCTCTGGCCTGGGCTCCACAGAGATGAGGCGACGGGCACCACGCTGGCTCAGTGGGATACAGTCGGAGACCCGGACGTCCAGGGTTCGTCCCTCCCTGTAGCAGGAAGAGCAGAGGGTCAGGGTGGCGGAGCTCTGTATGCCCACTTCCCAAAATGACCCGGGACTCACCCTTGGCAGTGTGCAGCCAGCATGCCCACCAGCTCCCCAATGCGATTGTCTAGCGGTGGCTGGGAACGGTGTAGACACACTACAAGATCATCATAGCCTTGGGCGTGCAGCACTACCAGCTGGTCTCGTCCACTGGTCACACTCAGCCCTGTCACCTGAGCAAACAGCTTGGGGTCAGGGTCACATCAAGCCAACCACTTCCTTACAGGAGGATTTTCCTGATCCCCACCTCGGAAGCCCCGCCCTTGGCAGAGTGTCCACTCCAGTGTCCAGCTACCCCTCTGCCCTCCCCACCTCCCCTCTCTGATCCCTGCTGACAGAGGGGAGGAATGGCATGACGTCATGCAATAGAATATCACTACTGTATCACACAGAGTGACACCAGGGCTCCTTTAACTCTTTTAGCAACGGAGTCACTAGGGTTGGGAGACCCAGAGGTAATACAGCCTGATCCTTGTCCCAGGCTGCTTCTTGTCCTATGAGAAAGAAGATTCTTGGGAACAAAGCTGCCATGCAAAGGACCAAGTAGCCACAGGGCCAGACAGAGGAAGGGACAGGTCCCAGAGGAGGTGGCTAAAAGCTTTGGTGAGGGCTGAGATCTACACAGGCAGGAGATCCCCTAAGACAGCAAAGGCAGAGAGAAGGGCCATTTGGCTTGGCTGGAACATGAAAGTATGAGGTGGGGGAGCCGAGGCACTTGAGAAAGAAAGCCACTATGCGGTTTTCAGAGGAGTGCTGCCACCCACTGGCTGAGGATGATCTGGACTGCCCATCAGAGGTAAACAATGGAGGTGGCGAGGTAAGGCTCCCAGCCCAGGGTCCTCACAGACACTCTGTAGGTGGTACAGAACGTCTACAGTGCTCACCGCATCCAGGGGCACGGCCCGCATCACCCGGTACTGTCGTCCAGGCTCCAGCTTGTAGAGATGCCGGTCTGTGAGGAGGAGGGCCCGGTCCCGGCTCTTGCGGAAGCGATTCACCTGCAAAAGAGCTGGCTGGATCCAGGCTGGTACCGCCCAGCCTTCTCCAGGCCCAGCCACCCCAACTTCCTCCCTCTCTATGTCCTTAGTGATTGACCAAGGATGATGGTTTCTAAATGTCAGAAGTAACCAGAGCTGGGCTGAGGCTGCCTCAGGTCTCTTGTGTCTCTCGGATCTTTGTCCCCCGTGACCTCCAGGCCAAGTACTGACCTTGCGCACGTGGCTGGAAAAAAGCACGGCTCCGAAACCATCCTTCTCCCGAAGTGCCTTTAGCTGCTCAGCAAACAGATGGGAAGCTGTGGGGTTGTCGGTGCCCTGAGGACAGATGATGGAAAGAGGTGTTTGGGATGGGGTCTGGAAGCATGCTTGACTGACAGAAACTCTCTGCAGAATACCACAACTCTCCTTCTTCGCCTTGGTGAACCTCAGTTAAGGCCCTGTACATCAGCGGCTGAGCACATGGGTTCTTTGAGAGCAGAGGGCACAGGACTTCACTGTTAGTATAATGGTCTCCTTTTCCTGTACACTAGCCTAGCTGGCCTGACTATATGTGTAGTTATAGAGAAAGACTCCAGAAGGCATGAATGGGTTGCATGTCTCATCCAACCACACAGAAGCACCCTGGGGACCAGGCTCAGGGATGGTGTCATCGTATCAGTCAACTTGATACCCCTGAGAAGAGGGAACCTCAATGAGGAACCGCCTCCCCCAGATTGGCCTGCGGCATGTCTATGTGGTATTTTCTTGATTGCTTACTGATGTAAGAGGGCCCTGCCCACTGTGGGTGGTATCATCCCTAGGCAGATGGGCCTGGGCTCCCTAAATGATAGCTGAGCAAGCCAAGGAGAGTGAGCCAGGAAGCAACGTTCCCTCATGGTTTCTGCTTCAGTTCCTGCCTTGACTTCCCTGGATGACTCACTGTACTCTGTAAACTGAAATGAACTCTTTCTCCCCATGTTGTTTTTGGTCACAGTATTTATCACAGCAATAGAAGGCAAGCCGTGAGAGACGGCACATTTACAATAGTCAGGAGAAGGTGAAGGGAGCCATGGCAACAGAAATATTGGTAAGTGTGATGTGTGTGAGAATGCGCGTGCATACACAAGTGTGTGCTTATGCCTGAGTGGGTACTGTATCTGAGACTATGAAGGGGCAGCTATACCTGAGAACACGGGACTCTCAGGGGTCAGGGCTGCTCAGCAGAGTCCAGGATCGGGAATGGTTGAAAAATCCCAAAACCTCAAGTATGAACCTTCAGAGCAGGGCCGAGGAGAGGGTTCAACAGGCCAGGCAACCCCAGGATGGACAGAGTAGCTGGGAAGGCCCACTGCAGCGTCAGTTCTGAGCACCCATTGCCCCAGACCTGACCGGTACTCACAGAGGACAGGTAGTCTCGGGCCCAGGCCCGTCGGCAGCCCCAGTCCTGACGCAGTCCTTGCAAGGCCCCCATAGCGGCCACCTTGGCCTTGATCTGGGTCATGTCTGAAGGAGGGATGTTCTTCACTAACTGCCGGGCCCGCCACCTTGAAGAGGACAAGGATCAGAAGATACCTGTGTTCATAGCTTCTCCAGCCCCGCCCCCAAAGAGTCATTTCTTTTCTTTTCTTTTCTTTCTTTTTATTTTTTTTAAGTTTTATTTTTGTTTTTTCAAGACAGGGTTTTTCTGTGTAGCTTTGGTGCCTGTCCTGGATCTCACTCTGTAGACCAGGCCGGCCTCGAACTCACAGAGATCCGCCTGGCTCTGCCTCCTGAGTGCTGGGATTAAAGGCCCGGCCAAAGAGCCATTTCTTAATCTGATGTTGACTGCCCCTTGGGTCCCAATCCCTGCCTACCTCTCTGGCCTTGGTCTTTGTACCCAATGTGTGTCCCTAGGAGACAGCCTCCAAAGCCACAACCATTCAGCACCTCCTGTTCTGACACTTGCTTTGTGTCCTTCTAAAGAACTACTCGGACTTCAAGGTCCATACCAACCTGGCGTCCCCATTTCCCAGCCTAGCTAGCTTCCCCCACGAAGGCCACGGCACTGGACCGGGACAGTGCCAGGACGGTCATGGTACCTTGATGGCCGGTTAATAGCAATCAGCCCTATCTTCCTGCTGATTAAGGGGGTGGGGATGTGTCTCCCAGTCAGGGTCAAGGAGTCAGAGGGCATTAGCTGACCAGGAAATCATACGGAGGAGGGCTGAGGATGGTACCTGCTGAAGAGAACGTGGCAAGTGTCCTGGAAGGGCTGCAACACAGCCGGAGGGGGTGGCCACACCAGGTCGCGGCCGTAGAGCGGGGGTTGCCGGGCAGCCTGGAACCGCCTCTGCAGCTCCACCAGGTGAGCACGCACCTTGTGCCTCCGGAACCAGCGCATGATGGTATAGATGGCCCTTAGTCGCTGGCAGCGCCACCTAGCCAGGGTGCCCCGCCACGCCTAGGTGGAACACATGAGATAGAACATGGGGTCACTCACAAGCACTAATTCTAAGTGTGGCCTTCAGTCTTTCCTGAGCACCCCTGGCTTGTCTCCAAGAAGGCTGACCATGCCTCCTGCTCTTTGGAGCCAGTTCTATCTGGAGGCTTGTTCTTGGGTAGGCGTGTGAACCTCGAGGATAGACAAGCCCTGCTCAAGGCTCTGCAGGCCCTCAGCAAAGAGCAGCTCATCTGTACCACACCTTGTAAGTTGGCACCCCTAGGCTCCCTAGGCAGAAAGCTTGTGTGGGAGAGAGGAGAGAGGAGATGGACATGTTTTCTCCATGGCTCCCAGAGACAGAGGGACATCTCCAGAATGTGGCCATCAGAACTCAGATTGAACACCCTACAGGGAAGGCAGCCAGGGACCCACACATAACTTGAAAAATATCAGGAACACCATCAGGCGTGGAATGGGTGAGGAATAGTCTGCAGATCTGTGTGGACACCTGCTGCAGGCCACAGGAATATATCTTAAGAACTCAGCTGGTTATGGCAAAGTCACTACCTGGAGGGATCAGGGAATTCCTCCAGAGGAAGCCAAATCCCAAGGAGTTTTTGGTGTTACTTGGCTTGTTATATATCAGCTGTCTTCTGTTATGAAAATCATGTGTGCCTTCACAGTTTTCCCATTTGACTTTTCTCTAAGAAGGGCTAACAGTGTGGACTGATCACTCTCTGGACATACACATTCAAGGTATCTGGAGAACTGCCTCAGGAAAGGCTTTTTCTGGAATCAGGTATCTCCCTTGGCCACTTTCAAGGACTAGCAATAATAACAGTCCACATGCAAGTCTCCTGATTTAAGACAAATTCCACAAGGAGACACCGCCTAGGTCAGATGGATGTTCAGTAATAGCTTTACACAATTTAGCTTGGACCCTCCTTTCTTACAGCCTTACTAACTTTATAGACCGCTAACTCCTTATCTAACCACTTCCAGGAATATTTAGATAACCTTCTGCGCTGACAGCTATGCTCAGCCAGAACCCCAGTTCAAGCCTCCCTGTAATTATCATCATTGGCAGCATCCGGCCAGATCCATCCCCAGATGGAGGAAAGTACCTTATCAGATATATGGTTATTGCCTCTCAATGTGATTCTTATCACCCCTCCGGTTGATCCTGGAAGCCTGGCTATATACCAGGACTTCCAGGGCACTGAGGGAGAGAGAAGAGAAAAGAGAATGGAAGAACTAGATGGGTAAGAACTTGAGAGGAACAAACTGAGATGGTGAAGAAGTAGATTGAAGGGCTAGAAGAGAGTACTAGAGGAACAAGATGGAAGATGAGGAAGAGCCAGATGGGGAAGAACAAGATGAGGAAGAACGAGATGAGGAGAGAGAAGGAGATGGGAGAGGAGATGATATGGGAAGGAACAAGATGGATGAGAACCTAGAAGGGGCAGAACTAGATGAAGGAATTAAGATAGAACCTAGAGGGGACCACAGACAAGTGTAGAGAGAAATCAGGCTAGAAATGAGCTAAATATGAGAGCAGATTATAAGCTTGTAACTGACACAGAATAATAAAGTATGTGGACTAAGGAGTTTCGTGTACATAGATTCATTTCTTCTCATCAAAGATGGTTGTAGATTCTTCCCGGACTCTGGGAGGGGACTATCGAAGGGCTGGACCCCCATAGTCCCTGATAGACACCCATCCCCACCTTGGGGGGTGTCCACCCAGCACCCACTCCTCGCACCTTCTGCAGCAATAACACAATGATGGGAATGAGGCGAGCTCGGCTCTGCTCCAGAGTGACTAGCGTCCTTGGGGATCGGATGAACAGCTTGCTGTGGCCAAAGGCCACATCGCCTTGCAGCCCATGCTGCTCCAGAAGGGCGCTCACAGCCTCCCTGTCAGAGCCTAGCAGGTGGTTGGGCCACGTGTACTCACAGGTCATCTTGTACCTGAATAGGAAGATGGGTACTGACATCAGGCAGTACACATGGGTCCCCGTCTCTGACCAGCCCTGGGAAGAATGTAGGGGTACTAGGAATCCCCAGGGTTGAAATCTTGACAGTATGCTTCTGGGACTATGACACTGGGCATGCCCCCACCACCAGTTTCTTCCCCACATATTGCTTTGCACATAGACAGATGTTCACATACACACACACATATATCTTCCCCAGATTTTCTCACAGACATTTTGGTGTCTTGGGGCCAGAGGTACACTGGCTCCAACTTGCATTATCATTTAAGACATTATTTAGGGTCCCTCTGCTTCTACCCACCAGATTCCACACAGAGTCCACGGCCCACATTGTGATGGGGGTGGGAGCTTGTACCTGAGCAGGAATCGAGGGTAGGGCTGGCGGGAAGCAAAGCCAGCCCTGCGGACCCTCACATTCTCCAGTAGTCCCAGGTATGCGACCTGGTGGCGACAGTGGGCTTCATCGAGCCGCCCAGCCACCTTGTCTTCGTTGGGTTTGATGCAGCGGACGTAGAAGGGCTCCTGTAGGGACAGAGGACACTTAAGGGCCTAAGCTAACGGTTTCTGTGTGTCCTGCCCCAAGAAGCCAGGGCTTCTCTGGCCCGCAAGAGCCTGGATTAGCAGAGCTGGGACAAGCAAAATCATAGCAGAACAAGGGACCCAGAGCCTCATCCAGGCCTGGAGCCTAACCAGAGCCCAGAGCTAGGTTTCAGTCCAGGAAGGAGGAAGGAGCTCCTCTACCTCTCCTTCCTCCCTTCTTCCCAGAGAGGCTACCATTTCTGGATGTTCTGTTAACACACTCTTCCATACCCTCTTCATAGTTGCTCCTCTGACTTTTGACCTGAAGCTCCCCAAGAAAGCTAATGCCAATTTCCTGTGTGGCTCTCAGACCCTCCTACCCAGGAGGCAGTGGGCTAGAGGTTTACTAGTTCCAAAGTCTGCCCTGTGTTCAGTGGTTGTTCGAGTCTGACCTCTGAGTCCCATATCTAACCTCTGCTATAGCTCAGGTCCCTAGTGGGGCAGACAGGGTTTAAGCAGACAGAATAAGAATGCCCGCCCCTCCATGATGTGTACCCAGGGCACAGAGAAGGATTTGAAAGGTAATACCTTGGAAGCCAAGTTCTCCACTAGGGAAACCATGGAGTTCTTAAAGAGTGTGCCAGCTGTCAGGGGGCGCTTGGTCACTTCTGTGATGTCCTGTTGCCCATCTGGCCACATGGCCCGCAAGGTGGGATCCTCACTGTAAACACAAACTGCATTTACCGGATGCCCTGGCAGGTATCCACGTAATCCATTATGGCTCCAATAACTATATAGCTTTATATCTGAACCTCGGGCTGTCTGTGAGTTAAGCAGGGGTTAGACCTCAGAGTCCCTGAAGACCCCCCTCCCAGTGCTGGTGCAGCAAGCCACACTCACCTGTTGTACAGCAGTCGTTTGAAGTCCTGGAAAAGGGAGTCTCTATTCTTGTCAATGAAGCCCTCCACAGAGTACCTGACCAAGACCAGAGTGGGTGAGCAGATCAAGGACCAGGCAGCCATACTACCAAGAAAGCCCCCCCACCCCCGCTTCTGCTACCTACCTCTAATTCCTGGGTTCATTTCTCCCTGCCTGCTACCCTCTGCTTCCCCTGTCTCCCTCACATCTGTATTCTCTTTGTCACCTACACCTGTTCTCCTTAGGAGAAGCTTCCCTCCCGGAAGAGGACTCAGTGGCTGAGGTCCCAGGACTGAAGCTAAACATCCCAGCACCAAATCCTAGCTCTTCCTCGAGCGCACTGGGTGATGGCTTTGGAAAAGCTATCCCATCACTCTGCTTCTTGAGGTGCATTCAATACTTGAAGCAGGTCTACTGAGTGTCTACAAATACCAGCAATTACAGTTATGATGAACAACTCCAGCCTTGTGACTTAAGAGCCTCAGGATAATCATCTGGTTCTTGGACCACTAGAAAGTTAATTGATAAATATTGGCTCTGCTTGTAGTGCTGATGAAGACTCAAGACTCGGATTATGTAAGCAGGTGTGATCATCTGTCTCATCTCCTTGGGACCCTTCCATCAAACACTGTCCTTCTCTGAGTCACCTCAAATCCACTTTAGAGAGGAATGAGAGGTAAATTATCAGTCGTAATGACAATCCCAGGAAGAAAACTTAGGCTTTGATGCTCAGAGCTGTTGTGCTAGTTTAGTTTTTTGTCAATTTGACACAAGCTAAAGTCATCTGAAAAGTGGAAACCTCAACTGGGAAATGCCTCCATCAGTTTAGCCTGTAGGCAAGTCTGCGGGACATTTTCTTTTTTATATATAATTGTTAGAGATTTATTTATTTGTTTGTAGTTTATGTGTATGGATGTTTTGCCTGCATGTATGTCTGTGTATGACTTGTGTCTTTGGTGCCCATGGAGACCAGAAGAAGGCATCAGATCCCCTAGGACTGGAGTGATAGTCAGTTGTAAGCTGTCATGTAAGTGCTAAGTATCAAACCCAAGTCCTCTAGAAGAGGATCCAGTATTCCTAAGCACTGAGCCATCTCTCCAACCCTGGGACATTTTCCTGATCGATGTGAGAGAGCCCAGACCACTGTGAGCAGAACTATCCCTGGGAAGGTGGTCCTGGGTTCTGTAAGAAAGCAGGCTGAGCCAAGGAAAGCAAACCAGCAAGCATCACTTCTCCTTGGCCTCTTCTTTAGTCCCTGCCTGGAGTTCCTGCTCCTCCTTCCCTCAGTGATGAACTGTAATTGGATTATGTGACTGAAATAAACCTTTTCCTCCCCAAGTTGCTTTTGGTCATGGTCTGCTGGGGGATGTCTTTCTGTAGGCTGTGAATGTGTGTTGCTCCCACTGGCTAATAAATAAAGCTGGTTTGGCCTATGGCAAGGCAGCTTAGAGGACGGCAGGAAATCCAAGGAGAGAGACAGGAAGAAGAAAGGCAGAGGCAGAAGAGACTCTGCCAGCCTGCTACCCAAGGAACAACATGCCAGCAGACCGGTAAAGCCACGGAACACATGGCAAAACATAGATTAATAGAAATGGGTTAATTTAAGATATAAGAGCTAGCTGACAAGAGGCCTGCAACAGGCCATACAGTTTGTAAGTAATATAAGCCTGTGTGTGTTTACTTGGGTCCGAGAGGCTGTGGGATGGGCAGGACACAGGAAAACTTCTGACTGCAATGGTCCTTATCACAGCAATGGAAAGCTAACTCGGACAGGTGTCTGGAGGCTGCAGTGAGTCCCCACCTGGGGGCTAATTATAAATGCAGGACCTTAGCCAGGACGTCATGGTACATATATATAACCCCAACAATTGGAAGGCTGATGCCAGAGACCCACAGGTTCTAGGTCAGACTGGGCTATGTAGTGAGTGACAATCTATATGGAACATGTAAGTACTGGATATACATTCACTGGAACAGTGTTTGCCTACCATGTGCACAAGGCCCCAAATTTGATCTCCAGAAAAAAAAAAAAAAAAAAAAAAAAAAAAGGAAGGAAGGAAATGGAAAGGGAGAAAAAGAAGAAAAAGACAAAAAGAAATGCAGTGTTCTGGCTCTCTAGGGCCCACCTTCCAACCTGAAGCTCCCTCAAATAACAAGGGTAGGGTAGGGCCCTGGAGTGGTTATTTTGTTGGTAGTTTTTTTGAGGTGGGGCTCCCTATTGTATAGCCCTGGCTGTCCTGGAAATTACTATGTAAAGCAGGATGGCCTTGAACTCACAGAGATCCACCTGTCTCTGCCTTCTAAGTGCTGGGATTAAAGATGTGCGCCACCATGCCCAGCTTGACCTGGGTATTTTTTTTTTTTTTTTTTTTTTTTTTAGATTTTTTTATCACATATACAGTGTTCTGCATGCAGGTGTGCCTGCACGCCAGAAGAGGGCACCAGATCTCACTATAGATGGTTGTGAGCAGCCATGTCGTTGCTGGGAATTGGACCTCTGGAAGAGCAGGCAGCGCTCTTAACCCCTGAGCCATCTCTCCAGCCCTGACCTGGTTATTTTAGAAGAGCCTGTAGATGCACAGAGCTGGGGTAGGACACCAAACTTTGTGTCTTTCCTGTACCTATGCTTCTTGGGACTTCTGAAGGTGGGACTTACGTGACATCCCCCGCATAATGTTTGATCCGGAAGTCTCGGCCAAACTCCATGGTTTTGTCTGTCGGGCAAAGCTGTGGGACAGGGCAAAAGTAAGGCACCGACGATAGAGGCAGCTTTGTAGTCTGTGTGAGGGGACGGTCCCACAGCCACCCTTGCTGGACAGAGGTAACTGTGACCTTAGCGGCACCAGGCTAGGTTGGCCAAGAACCCACTGAGGCATGAGCATCATAACTCCTCTGTACGTGTCCCCCGTCTCAGCCATAGCACAGGGACAGCTAGAGCACCTGGCGGCTGGAATAGTGCGGGTGGTGGCGGTGGTGTGTGTCCAGGGTCTGCAGGAAGATTCGGTCAGTGATGGGGCCGGCCGTGCTGCAGGCCTCGTCCAGCACAGCCAGGATGCCTCGGTGGGGCCGCTCCACTAGTTCCACAATGGTGGCGTTGTTGAAGTATTCGATCTGGAGTGGAGACCACCAGGAGGGAGGCTCTAGAAAAACTCCTGACACTGGCCAGTCACCTCCCCCTGCTCAGTGTCTGCTTGTTGCCCTCCGGGTCACATGAGGCTCCTAACACATCCTCCTCCCTGACAGCCACCACTCCCCCCCCCCCCCCGCCCCGCCCCGCCCCGCCCCGCCCAGCTGCCGTGCTTACGCTCTGCCAGGCGATGCCCTCACGCTCATACTCCTCCTGCTCTTGCTTCAGGATAAGCTGGATAAAGAGCTGCTGGAGCTTCTCATTGCAGTAGTTGATGCAGAACTGCTCAAAGCTGGGGGTGGGTGGGACCTTCAGAGGGGCTCTCACTCCTTGCGGGTAGGTAGTGATGGACCGCTGCCTCTCTCCTAACAGCTCTGCACTGTGGGTTATGAACTCTCCGCCCGACCACCCCATACCCCAGAATGGACTTGGGAGCCACCAGCAAAAGAAGCGAGCCCACAAATTTTGCCTGTCATCAGGTTACCTAACTGGCTGGGGGCACAGCCAAGGCAAGCTTAGAGGATTCAAGGACCAGCAGGAGACTCTAAACATTCCTTCCTCCTAGCCCAACCAAAATTTCTGGATTACGGGGGCCACAGTGGTTACAGGGTCAAAGGTACAGTTGTGGTTGGCTGGGTTTGCCTACCTGTTGACGGGGAACACTTCAAAGCCGTAGATGTCCAGCACACCAATGACTGTGTCCTTGCCGTCACGACGAGGGTCACGGCCCCGGGGTTCCATGATGCCATTGATCCTGTCCACAACCCACTCGAACAACCTCTGGTACACCGCCTGGAGCAGAACATGGTTTTTGTGATACCAACCCACCACCCTTATCAAGGCTCCATGGTTTCTCCCTCCAACTCTTCTGAGAATACCTTGGCACAGGCGTCCCGGGCATAGCTGGCCTCAGCCACGGTGTGGCCCTTCTCTATGAGTTCTCGGCCTCCTGAAGCCACGGTTCGAGCCAGCAAGGTGCGCAGAACAAGGTCCTTGGGTGTGGCTGTTAGCTTGGCCACATAGCCCACCAGGGCCTCCTCAGCCACTGCCAGGCCTCCTTTCTGTGGTCCATTTTCTTCTGTCTCCACAAACTCGATGTTTCCCTGGTGACGAAAGGATCAACAGCAGTCTAGGCTCCATGTCCCCAAGGAGTCTAGCTGCCTTTGGAACCGAGAGAAGGAAGGTAGAGGATGTGGATGTGGGGGAACGCAGCTTCCTCTCACACAGCACTGTCTACTGAACGCTGTGGGCCACAGACACAGCAGAGTTCTCGAACCTTCAACTGAGGTCTCTTAAAGAGAACTGAAGTCGAGAGGCGTTGAGGAACAGCTCACAGGCCACAGCGCCAGAGGCTTGATCGTCAAGGCTCAGCTGTTAAGGAGCATAACCCAGGCTCCCAGCTCTCTACCAGACCCCTACTGTGCATCACCGACTCAGACTCAGCAGGGGGAGGAAGGCAGTTCAATGACTTTGCTGGAATATCCCCCAGTGAGTCCAACCCTTCCCCCACGAGGTTCCCAGGAGGAAAGGTTGCCCTCCCAGGTCAACCAGGCCAAGCTCACCAGGTGCAATATGGCAGCTAGGATTCGATGGATGGACTCCATCTCCTCGGGACTGAAGCCAATGATCCTCATAGCCTCCATCACGGCTTGGTGGTTCTTCTCATCACTATCCAAGGCCTAGGGAAGAAGGTGTTTACCACTCAGGCTAACATGGGCCCATGACACCTGCCCTAAATAGGCCTCAATTCCTCCATCTTAGGCAGCTTCTCGCCTTATCTCTTCTCCTCCATCCCTGGACCGTGCTCTGTCCCCTCCCTGAACTCTTTTCTCTCCTACTTGCTTGAGCTGTTCACACCCTCTGGCCTAAGGCAATCACTGTCTACTCCCAGAGTCTGAGACCCGTACCCCTTGACCTCACATTGTGCACACCCATGTTGAGCCCAGCTCCCTGACGTGTGAAATTATACACAGCAGGATTTCTCTCCAGATGTAATCCTTCCAGCTCTTGGTCGTCACCGCCCCTAAGCAGCTGAAAGGCACAGAAGTCCTCTAGTTAGGCACTGAGTTTCAAGGACCCTCCTCTACTGACTCCATCCCCCGACAGGAAGAGGATGACTCCAACACAGAACCCATAGAACAAACTGTGTCCCAGGGTACTTATAGTCTCTGGGTCTCAGATGTTGGAGACATCTCCACTCTCAAGGATCTCCCGCCCTCTGGTGCCTGGGGTGAGGTACGATGTTTGGAACAGAGGTAAGGGGAATAAAGACGGTGTTTGGGGGCAGATCAGTGTGGGATAGAGAGAGGAAACTGGAGGCAGTGAGGAAGGGATGGAAGACAGGGAAGACTGCCCTTCCCTGCCTCTCCTTGTTTGCTAGTTTGCTCTCATCCCCTCCCCGCTCACAGAGGCTTACCTGGTAGAAGGCGTGGAAGTTCCTCTCACCCACATGCTGCTTGAGGACCCTAGACTGAGGCAAGAGGGATAGTTGGATTCTAGTCTGGGAGTGGGTCTGTACCAAGGACCCCATCTGTGTATTTCCAGGTGGAAAGCATCCCAGGAGGAGGAATGCTGTGACAAAGGTCACCGAGGCCCAGAGGCAGGCCACTCAGAGCTCTGCTTTCCCAGTGTGCAACATCAAGTCAGTATGTTCCCAGTCCCTGGGACCTTCATGTTGGGGAAGAGTCTCCTCAGCCCACCTGCCCACCTTCTCCAGCAGATAGCTGTGGATGTGTCCTCCAACAGGATCCCCCTTGAAGTCGAAGTTGATGTCCATGTACTTGCCAAAGCGGCTAGAGTTGTGGTTGCGATTGGTGCGAGCATTGCCAAAGGCTTCCAGCACACAGGTGGACTTGAGCAGCACATCCTTCACCCTGTGGACAGAGGGACTGGGGGCTCAACGCAAAGACCCCCATCTAAAGGACAATCACAGCATCTCCGGGTGGGCCAGGAAGCCGAGCTGGCTGAGGGGTGAGTGGTCCACCGTGTTCAGAGTGCCCCCTGCCCTGTGCATAATAGTCAATTTCCTTCTGAGATCTGCGGGTGCTCTTGTCCAGCTTGCTTGCATCACACACATTGTCTGTGCAGCCCTGAGCCCAGAACGAGCGCTCAGCAAATGCTATGTTCTGTTTCTTGTGGTCACCCCCATGCCCCATCTGTTTTGCAGTAGACCTTTAGCTACAGTTAGGGAGCAGTGATGGTCACATGCCGGGAGACTGACATCCTTGCAGGAGTCCTGCAAGCCCCAACCACAACATTACTACTAGAAGAGACAGGCTAAGATCCAGGAAGGTACTTCCGCAGGGCCCGGATGGGGAGTAGAGGGCTAGGCAAGCCAGTTCATTTCCTGGATCAGGCAACTGGAACTCGTATGCCTGCCTGGCTCTCCTCACCAGGCTGTCAATTTCTCCAGACTTCTGTAGATGCCACAAAATGTTCCCTTTCCTGCTTTGGGACCTGTTGATGCCACCTCCTCCCCAGTAGGCAGTGTGCACACCTCGTCTGGGTCTCAGCCCCCTCATCCGAAAGGTCCTTGGTGTGGCTTTAGGATATGGGGAGCGACCTGGAGCCTTCCTGACAGAGAGCTAGCTGCTTGAGCTGGCCTTTATCCTTCATTTGTTGCTTCCTAGCCCAAGGCTCTTCCCCTAGCAAAGATGTCTCAACCCCACTGCAACCCCTCAGTGCTCACCTCTCCACCTCAGCCCTCTGGCTTGGGTTGGTGACTGCAGCGATGTACTGCATGATGTGCTTGCTGGCTTCTGTCTTCCCTGCCCCACTCTCCCCTGCCGAGAAGAAAGGGAATGGTAGCATCAACCACATTGCCCACCCTAGCCCACCCAGATCCTTGTTCCTGTCCAATCTTTAGAGGTGACAGCACCACCACCTTCGCTTATGAATGAGGCATGGCTCTGGCATCCGGTTCAGAGGCACGGGTACCTGAGATGACGATGCAGGTGTCCCTGGATCTACGCTTCATTGCCTTGTAGGCAGCATTGGCCACAGCATAAAGATGAGGTGGTCGCTCGTAGAGCTCACGGCCCTGGTACTTGGCAATGGCCTCTGGCCCATACAGAGGCAGCTCCTGGTAGGGGTTCACGGATACCAGCACCTCACCAATGTAGGTATAGATACGGCCCTTCTCAAACCTAGGTACAGCAGAACAAGGCCTCAGCATTCACAACCATGGGAGGTCCACGTGGGAGGCCCCACGCAGTCAAGAACCCCATCCCAGAAAAGATCATAGAGAGGAGGAAAGGGGGGCCTACATTGACTTAAGACTCCCTGGTGCCATTCTGAGTAAGCTGAGCCACCCAGAACAGTCATCAGCACAGTGCCTAGTGTGTGGTCCATACTGCTCTCTAACAGGATGCTCAGGTCCCGGGAATCAGGACCATCCCTTCCACAAAGGGAACTGACTTGTGAAAGAACCCTGGGTCTTTCACAAGAGTCAGGGCTGGCCCCAGGTGACCCCTGCAGGACAGCTGGGCTGATGAGACTGAGAAAAGGGGACTCTTCCAGGGAGGGGGCCTTGGTTGTTTCCTGTGTCAGAGTTTAGGCGGGACCAGAGCCGGAAGGGGACTCGCCCTGCCCCACCCAAATCATAGGGTGGTGATTTGCTAGCCTTTTCACCCCCTAGTCATGGCCACGGCCCCTCTCCAACACATCTTCAGACTTCTCCACCCTTCCGTTCACAAACCAAGTTACCAGCAGGAGCCCGGTCTGTACCTCTCTTGGATTCTGTGCTCTGAGAGAAGTATTGACCTGCCTGCTCCTTGGAGCCCCAACTGTCTTCGGTGTGTGAAACCCGCTCAACCCCAGGCAGGAACTCTTTAGGGTTCCTCTTTCTCTGGCACTTGTGACATGGGTACTCCCAGGGACTACAAACTGTGTGACCTGCAGCCACTGTCCTCTGGGGCTCAGCGTACAAAGCGGAGACGGCATGATTGTGAGCTTGCTCTTCATGAGAATGAAGTAGACTGACAAAGAATTGACTCATTTCCTGGAGAGCCCTCTCCACGGGTCAGCCTGTGGCCTCCACCTCTGTGCCTAGGGAGATTCCTTGTCCTCAAGTGCTCTCCAAGGAGCTTCCTTGCACCCAGCAGATCTCCCCAGGAGGCAGGCATGAAGTCCAGCTGCACACAGGCCATTTGACATGCCATGCTTCTAGCTCCCAGAGCCCTCCCTGCCTTTCCTTCCTCAGCGGCAAAGCAGGCTCAGGTATCAGTCTACCAGTTCTACCAGCCTGTGGCCCCTCTCATGAACAACCCAGAGCATCATGCCAACTTGCTGCAATGATTGGGACCCTAGGGTGGAGCCCACTGCATTTTGAAGTTCCTAAGGAGGCTCAAGTAAGATCCCATATGAGACCCAGGGAAGAAACATCTACAGGTACAGAGAGAAAAAGGCAGTATAGTTCCTGGTCCCCATGCCTTTGCCCATCTTTCTCAAGAGGGCATCACACTCTGGTCTTGTCAACTAGGGTGGGGTGAGAGCGAGTGGGCAGCTCCAGTTCTGAAAGGTGGCTGCTTTCTGGGTGGCCATTATCTCCTGGAGTCATTATTATTTCAGCCTGTATTGTCTAGGTATGTAAAACCTTGTCCCTGTTCCTGATGATGGGACCAGTCAGTGTACCGTTCTTGCTTCCCTCAGGTCTACATGGATGAGAGGGAAGGGAGGAGGGAAAGGAGCCCATCACCCCCCCCCCCACACACACACACACACCTACCTGAGCTGCAGGTTCTTCATGAAGTCCTCCATTGTCAGTTGGTCCAAAAGCACGAAGTCAGGCTTTCCATACTCAGGACCTTCCTCATCCTCCATCCTGCCCACTGGAAGCACCCAGACCAGGGCTCCAGAGCTTTCTGTACAGAGGTGAAGGGGAAGATAGAAAGGGGAGGCCCAGCCCTGCCTAACTCCTACAGTACTGCGGTAAAGTAGGAAGTGGGTTTTGCCGGGGGAGCTGGCCCTGCCCACTTGCTGCGGCTCCCTTGCCTGGGCGCTTCAAGTGCTGTTTCCTGCTCCCTGGCCCACAGTCTGCTTAACGGTCCTCTGTTCTGATGGGATCCTTGTCCTCCTCAAAGCTCTTTTCAAACTAGGCATAGTAGTACATGCTTGTAATCCCAAGCACTCTAAAGGTTAAGGGCAGGCTGGGGATGTAGCTCAGTTGGTAGAGTGCTTGCCCAACATTCATGAAGCCCTGGGTTCAACCCTTAGCACCCCATAAAACCCAGCCATGGTAGCACATGCCTGCAGTCCCAACACTTGGAGAAGAATCAGAAATTCAAGGTGGTATCTTACTACATAGCTAGTTTGAGACCAGTCTGGGCTATGTGACGCTCTTGTATCAAGAGCGGTTGTGGGAAACGGTGTGGTGGTGCATGCTTTTAGTCCCTGAACTCTGGAGGCAGAGGCAGGCGGATCTCTGAGTTCGAGGCAAGCCTGGTCTAGAGTGAGATCCAGGACAGCCAGGGCTATACAGAGAAACTCTGTCTCAAAAAAAAAAAAAAAAAAAGGAGGAGGGAGTTGGGGCTGAAAGATTGCCATAAAATCAAGGTCAAAATAGTCACCATAATGAGTTGAAGACCTGATATAGCAAGACCCTGTCTCAAAACAACAGAAGCTCCTGCTCACCACAAGATTTTTGAGGGTTGGTTTCCCACCTTGACAGCACATAATCTGGAAGCCCATAGAGATCCCTGCCCCTCATCTTTTCCTCTCTTTCTTCTCTTTAACTCTGTAGCCCAAACTGGCCTTCTTTCTGCCTTAGCTCCCTAATGTAGCTAGGATTGTACCAGGCCCAGCAAAAGGGATGATTCCTTTTCGTTTAGAAAAATATAACATTTATTTTATGTGTATGAGTGTTTCGTCTACCTGTGTATAAGTGCACTGTGTGCATGCCTGGTGTCTGCAGAAGGCTAGGGAGATGGACAGTTGTAAGCCACAGTCCTCTGGAGGAGCAGTCAGTGCTCTTAACTGCTGAGCCATCTCTCCAGCCCAAGAGATATATCTTCGCATGGTCATGATGTCTGTTTCTCCATAGCTTGACATTAGCCAGGGGTGGCCACAATAGAGTTTAAATGCTAAAGGCTTCCTGCCTGACCTGCAGATGAGCCAGTGGTAGGTGTTGAGGGATATTTTAATTGGACTCTGACATTCCTGAGACTGCCCAATAAAGTTGTATCTTGAATCAAGGAGCAGAGCCAGCAACTAGCGGACCGGAATTGGCCATAGAGAAGCCAGCCAGACACAGACACACAGAATGAGATAAAAGCCACTTGGTAGAACATAGATTAATAAAAATATGGGTTAATGTAAGTTATAAGAGTTAGTTAGCCGGGTGGTGGTGGCACACGCCTTTAATCCCAGCACTTGGGAGGCAGAGCCAGACGAATCTTTGTGAGTTTGAGGCCAGCCTGGTCTACAGAGTGAGTTCCAGGACAGCCAGGACTGTTTCACAGAGAAACCCTGTCCCAAAAAAAAAAAAAAAAAAAAAAAAAAAGTTAGTTAGGAACAAGCCATATAGGCCAAGCTTTCATAATGAATAAGAATGTCATTATCTGGGAGCTGGCTGGCAGGACAGAGAAAAACTCATTACAGATGGGGACTCAGCACCATGCAATTCTTCACCATAGTGACAAGGGAGGGGTGCAGCTTTCTAGTGGGCTAGCCTTCGGTAGGACCCTCTTGCATATACTCACCTTTGTTTTTCATCCAGCCTCTGAGATAAGACCACACCTCTTGGAGCTCTGGGGCCTCATCTTAGCTCTTATGGGTCTCAGCCCATCATTGTTGCGGAATATTCCTTTACACTGTGTGAAGATGTGTCACTGTGATTGGCTTAATAAAGAGCTGAATGGCCAATAGCTAGGCAGGAAGGTTAGGCAGGACTTCTGGGGACAGAGAGGAAGAAAGGCGGTATCACCAGCTAGATGTGGAGAACACAACACGAGCAGTATGAGATGAGGTAATGAGCCACGTGACAGAATATAGATTAAAATAAATGCATTAATTTAAAGTATAAGAGCTAGTGGGACATGCCTAAGCTAAGGCCAAGCTTTCATAATAACAAGTCTCTGTGTTATTATTTGGGAGCTGGCAGTACAGAGAAAGACTTGCTACACATCATTGAGCTTATAGACGAATGATGCATTTAGAAATGGCTAGCTGGGGGCTGGAGAAATGGCTCAGCAGTTAAGAGCACTGGCTGCTCTTCCAGAGAACCTGGGTTCAATTCCCAGCACCCACATAGCAGCTCACAACTGTCCAGTTCCAGGGGATCTGACACCTTCACACCAGTGCACATAAAATGAATTTAAATAATGTTAAAAGAAATGGCTAACTGACCACTAAGGTTTCTCTGTGTAGTCCTCCTGATCTCAAGATCTGCCCCAGGGGGCAGCTCTCTCTGCTCCCTTCCCTCATGCTGGGAGGAGGCTAGATGGCAGGCCTCATATCCCCAAATATGAGTTATTTGTGGGTCAACTTTGAGAGTTCCTATATTCACAAATACCTAGGAATTGTATTCCCCCCCCCCCCCTTTTTTTCTTTTTTTTTTTTTTTTTTTTTTTGAGACAGGGTCTCTCTGTGTATCCCTAGCTGTCCTGGAACTCTCTATAGACCAGGCTGGTCTTGAACTCACAGAGATCCGCCCGCCCGCCAGTGCTGGGATTAAAGGCATATGCCACCACCGCCTGGCTGACAATTGTATTTCAATCATTTCGTTTTGATTTTTAAAATTATTTGATAATGCAACATACCTAACGAAATTTTAAGTTCTTATCCACCATGTGGTAAAAGCCAGTATCATTAGTGGTAAAACAAGCCACTGGCTGAAAACAGCCCAGATCCAGTAGCAGAGCTCTGGCTTCACCCTGGGCAGTATAGGGCCCTCAGACAAGCCCCAGCCAGGCTGCATCCCTTCCAGCCTGGCATGGAAGCACTCCATCCCCAGTCTCCTGGGGTAGTGCTTTGCTAGGGTTTCCCCAACCTGGGGACTCCTACCCATGGGTTTCATTTCCCAAAACCCCAGGCCTTAAAAAGACCTGAGATTTGTGTTGATTCGATCAAGAACTGACGTGGCTGAGTTCCAGTAAAATCTGAGACACGGAACCCTGTAATCGACAGAAATTTCACCTGTCATGATGTAGTGTGTTTTGGGGGTTTTCTCCTAACCACTTAAAAATCCCAAGACCATTCTTAGGTCAGAGGTTGACCTGTGGGTGTAGTATTAGACTCTGGCTGTTCCCCCACCCTATCAACACATGACTCAGCTTCTCCCATCCCCGGGGCTTGCACAACCATGTTTGCATTGACTCCCATGACCACACAGGAGTTACTCTCATTTCACATTATTGAAGCCAAGGAGATGACATCATTTTATTCCTTCCTGGACTGAACCAACTCTGGGCCCTTTCAGCACCGAATCCAGGGGCTCCAGTTGTCTTAAGAGAATGGCTGGTCACTCTGGACAGGTTGCAGCCACTAGAAGTTTCCTCATGGCATGGTCCTTATAAAAAAAAAATCAGACTAGTAGAACCCAGCAGACATGCAGACGGACAAAGGGGGTGGGGCCACCACCCACTCATCTGCTGGGGACTGAAGAAACCCTGGTAGTTTTACTGTCATCTAGCTCAAGGCCAAATTGGCCATTTAAGATGATATGTGTGTGTGTGTGTGTGTGTGTGTGTGTTGCTTCTATGTACATTGTGAGCTGCCATGTGGGTGCTGGGAATTTGAACCCGAGTCCTCTGGAAGAGCAGTCAGTGCTCTAAACCACTGAGCCATCTCTCCAGCCCCCATTATCTATTTTTAAAGTTTTTGTGAGTGTGTAGGGGGCTTTGTCTTTTGTCTGCATGCGTGACAGTATTGTCTATTTGGGTGGGTTTTGTTATGGAAAACAGGAACGTGGGAGTCTGGCATCTCTGGGCACTGTTCTATCCAGTGTCAGTAGTAATGAAATCTAAGACTTACTACTGTACCCTCGATGGCTTTTGCTAGGCCTTGCCCACTACATTTCCTGACAATGCCTGTGTGAACTAGCCCTGTGGGCACACCTATAGATAGACTACACTACCTTCCAGCTGAATAGTTGACCCTCAAGGCATCATCACTCTCTTAGCTTCCTATTCTCCATTCTGACAACTACTGGTCTACAAAGAGATAACATGTATGGGTTTCAAACACTTAAAAATTTGATGTTTTTGTCTCAATGTGTCTGTGCACTTGTATCCAAGGAGGCTGGAAGAGGGTATTGGATCCCCTGGAACAAGTTTCAAATGGTTGTAAGCCACCATATGGGTGCTAGGAATTGAACCCAAGTCCTGTGGAAGAGCAGCTACAAGTCTTAACCAACTGAGCCATCTATTGAGCCCCCTTCAGTTAGGAACATTTTAATTGAGTGCTGTACCCCGGGGTGGGAGGACACGGGGACGCCAGAAGAGGGTAATCACACCCTCTACAAGAAGTTAACAGTTGTGAGCTGATTCAGGTACTGGAAGTGTATACTCTTGACAGCTCTATCTGCTCTTGGCAGATCCTCAGAATCTCAGGGTTCCTCATCCCTCTCACTTAGCCCTGAGGTGACCACCAACCACTCCAGCATGCCTCATTCACTCAATCAAGTGCAAGTCCCAAATGGCCACTCAAAGTCTATCCAGGGATGAGGTGGTAAATGTAATCACTGTACTCAAGAGGGCACCTGTGCTATTTAGTGAGCCCCTGCCTCAAAACCAAAAAGTGCTCCAGCATTTAGAATGGCAAAGGACCTTGGTTCATTTGGACCGAGTTTGGCACCAGAGTCAATTGAACACATGAACATGGAAAGAAACAGGCAGAGTAAGAGGAATTCACAGAAAATTGCATCTATTTATTTATTTATTTATTTGTTTGTTTTGGAGACTGGGCCTCTTGTAGCCAAGGCTGGCCTTGAACTCACAATCTTCTTGCCTCCACTTCCCAACAGCTTGGATTGCAGCTGCCTCCAATATCCATGGTTTATTATATTCAGATGTCAGAATAACCTTAGGCACAGCCAGATTCCTTATTGAAAAACTGAAGGAGTCTGGGACGACTTCACCAAACACACAGCACCGTCCTGAGACACAGCAACTCGGGGCAAGAACCAGAACGGCTGACTCCTTTCTGAGGGGAGAACAGTAGGCTTCAAACTTCATCCTTCTTTCAAGATGGCTTTCTTAGTCTGTTTCCTCATCTGCAGAGATCAGAAGCACCATGGGGTGAAAATTAAAGGCACCATCACAAAACCAAGGGCTGCTATAAATGCCCCACTGCCACGAGGGGCGATCACAAAACCTTACCCAAGTTTCCAATCCTGACTGCACCCACAGTGAGCCGAAAGGCCTGTGGCCCACATTTTGCAGCAGCTCACACCCATTCCAGCTAGACACATCATGACCTCATATACACATGCTTTAATTCAAACCACAAATGTCAGCTCCAAGAACCAGGGCCCAAGGAGTCCACATACTAGAAGTTTTGAAATAGTCTTGTAAACTTTAAACACAGCTAACCGTTCTGAGATTCAATCACATGACTTATGGAAAGGCCACAGGGTTTTTTTGTTGTTGGTTTTTTGGGTTGTGGTTGCTGTTTTTTGTCTCTGTTACAGCTGACCTGTAACTCTTTGTAGACCAAGCTGGCTTCAAACTCCCAGAGATCCACCGGCCTCCACCTCCTGAGTGCTGGGATTAAAAACAGGTGTGGGCCACCTTGCCCAACAGTTGTTTGTTTTTAAATACTTTTTAAAAGCCAGGTGACTGACTGATGGACAGTTACCACAAAGGGAAGTGAAGCCTAGGCTTGTTGGTATAGGCCCATAATTCAAACTCTTGGGAGGTGAAAGCGTGAGTCCAGGAGTTCAAAGCCATACTTGGCTATATAGACTTGGAGGCCAGCCTAACTTACAGGAGACACTTCCTAAAAACAGAAACAAAAATCCAGAAGTGACCTGATGGTGTCTTCTGGTATCCTTACCCCTTCACAAGTTCCACGAAACAGCCTGATAACCACTCATGTGCCATCTTGGGTCTCTTCCAGCTCCCGCACCTTGGGTTTCCTAGACTGAAGGAAGAGTCAGTGAGGCGGAAGCCTCAACATTAAGCTGGGGACAGGTCTACATCATTTACCCCACAGTTCCCATCCCTTTAACCCAAGCTTCCCATTCCTTCCAGCAGGCACTCTGGAAAACAGCACAGCTGTAAGGGTAGAGAGGTACCAGTTATCACATTTCAACCTGACGGTTCCTGCTGGGAAACCCCTGGACACACATGGTGGGAGGAGAAAACCAACTCCTGCAAGTTACTTTCTGACCCCCATGGGCTGTGCCACCCATGGCCCATACACATAAAATAGACTATAAGATTTGGACCAGGCAGTAGTGGAACACGCCTTTAACCCTGGCACTTGGGAGGCAGGTGGATCTGAGTTCGAGGCCAGCCTGGTCTACAGAGATAGTTCTAGGACAACCAAGGCAACACAAGGAAACCCTGTCTTGAAAAAAACAAAAACAGGATTAAAGACTTAAAATGAGGACCTGGTATGGTGGCATACACCTTTAATCCCAGCATCGCCGCAGGGGAATCTCTGAGCTCAAGGCAACCCAGGGTCAGTGAGACCCCTGACATGAAATATGCCAAACCAAGCATGAAGACACATGCTTGCAACCCTAGAACTTTGAGCCATAGAGGCTGAGGCAGGAGGACTGGGAATTCAAGCCCCCCCTCCCCCCTCCCCCCATCTAAGTTTCAGGCCAGCCTAGCCTAAATGTGTCCCTTCTCAAAAACAAGAGACACCATACCAATGCTCTCCTCTTTGGAGAAGCCTTCCTTAGGTACTGGTACACTGGCCAGGCCTCCACCACCTGCAGGCATTCAGCCCGATTTTCTTGCCTTCTAAGAACTAACCCTGGGACCCAGATGCCTGCCTCCCAGTCCTGGAAATCAGAATCATGTACCACCCACCACAACTGGAGTGTTACTTGAGTGCTGGGGACCAAACTTTGGTTTCTCATGCGGTGCATTTTGTAACTGTTTTAAGGGTTTAATAGTTTGTACTAACCCTGGAATATAGAAAAAGAATATTCAATGATTTATTTGCCTCTAGACCAGAACTGTGCAAAACTTTTTCGCCAGTTAGAAATAAAACAAGGAAGTGAAGCATTTGTAATTCCACACTTGTAATTTACCCACGTGGCAGGTGTCTGATATTGTCTGAAATTTCTATAACCTTGCCCAGGAGAGGGCAGGGCAAGGCCTCAAACCACTTCAAAACTATTCTGGCAAGCACTATAGGAATGCACAGGGTCACCACAGACCCAAGCACGCTGGAGGCTTGCGAAGAACGTCACTCAAATCCTGCACCACTCAGACCAAAAATCCCCTGAGAACGCTGGAGGTAAATTAGAGATACTGAGTTTAGCTCCAGATTACCTCGATTTTGGCTGAGGTTACAAGGAAGGCCCTCCGGAAAAGGCCATCGTATTTGAAAGATTAGACAATATAAACTGCTACATTAGTCTACGTGACGCTAATTTCAGAACAGTTGTCTTAAACTCTCATGACCACAGAAATCTACGTAACATACATACCTAAACAAGCAAACAAAATAGCCTTTTCTTCCTTATTCTTCTCAAGATGTATTTTCGAGACTGGAGAAAAATTCGACACATTAAGTTAATTCGATAATGGTTCAGAGAAACGAGGGCCCAGTTCCAGACAGGCAGAGCCCGGCTTTCACAACTGACTTACCAGGACATCTTCCAGAAGAGTTTGGTCAGCCCTTCCACGCTGTGGGCCCATCCACCCGGTTTCGGTGTCCACCTAGAGAGGGGGACAAGGCACATTCAGCCCCGGCCCGTGCCTATCATGCAATTCTAGCCCCTCGACACTCTCTCCCGTGACAGAATCCCTCTAGAGGGTAACTTCCATGCTTCGGCAGGGACTCGCTGACGTTTGGAACGAGTCCCCGAGAATCGGGCCTAAGTGACCCGGTGGCACGTGTCCCCCCCCCAGCGGAAACTGCCCCGACTGTACCG
>CABHPP010114277.1:6306-18916 GCA_902168425.1 Peromyscus attwateri
AAAAAAAAAAAAAAAAAAAAAAAGGAATAGTAATAAATATTATGAGGAAAAGGCCTTTGCATGGAGACAGACATGTCCTGAGTAATTTGATGATGTTTTATAAACAACTAAAACAAGTTCCTTCTTTGGCTTGCCACTACTACTTCTAAGAAATTGATTCTGTAGAATAACCAGTTTTAAACTATGTTCACATCGACATCATAACCATGAAAAATTAAAAATAACTCATGTATCTGACCATAGTAACAGAGATACAACAGTGGAATATCGATCGAGTTCAGCAGTGTTCTTAACTATAATGCTAGAGGCAAGCATACACACACTGCGGTATATATGGAGTGAGAACATCTTTCAAATAGAGAACTAGCACGCTGAGTGAGTGGGAAACGGCATATAATCAGAAAGCATCTTGTGTTTCACCTCCTACGATCCCTTTAAGTGTTATTCAGTTAAAATCAGGAGTGTTGCCATGACCTCGCTCCTCACTCTTGCATAATAGAAGTCCTTGGATCACTTTTAAACACACAGCACAGTTGCATTTCGCTAAGATGACTAGAATGCCCAGTTCTGCCTAAGCCCAGCTGGATTCGGTGGAATAGCTGGTTCCTCTCGGCAGCCGCCACCACCTGCTGCAGGGAGCATCTACCACAGTGAGGAGCTGGTCCCTTCTATCTGCACTGTAAGCCGCTTCCTCTCTTCCCTGGCCATGCTTGGGTCCCTCCTGGCTCTTCCCAGGCAGAAGAGGATGATGGTGGGTAGGAAAAGAGGAATGGTCAAGACGGAGAGGTGTCTGCTGGAAGGCTCTCTTGGCTGGAGTAGCTGCACTGTGGCCTCATACATAGTGTGGAACAGGTCAGTCCGACACCAACCTCTTCCCCCCAAACTGTGGGCAGCATAACAAATCCCCCCCAATTGTCCCTCTCTGAGAGCATGCCTGTCACCAACCTGCCCTGTGTTTCCACTGCTCTGATCCAGTGTGGGTAAAAGGATGAGTTGCTCCAAGAAGGCTTTTTGCAAATCCCACCAAGCAGGCTCCCCTCCCTGGGCTTCCTGCAGCTCGCCTAGATTTTGGGAATCTCTTGGTTTTATTCCTTGGCTAAAACCGAGACAGACAGGGTCTCAGTATTGTGCCTCTTTTAAAGCTCTTAAGTGAACACCCACCACTACCACCACCACCTCTGGTTCTCGGGATTGTGAGTGATGTTTTCCTTTTTTCACTTCAAGATATTTTGATAATTTCCAGGTTTTCTGTGTTGAGTTGAATTACATTTTCATAAAGTCAACTTAGAAAAAGATTTATAATGAAAAAGCAGTCGATTTGGTCAGCATTTGAAGGATCCTGTTCCTCACACTAAGAATTCCCCTGAGAACAAATTCCTATGTGTCACTTAGAGCTGGATGTTTTACTTTTCAGTTTTAGGTGACAAGGAGCTTATACTAGTTTCCCATAACTGGTGGGTGGCATGTTGTTGTATAGTGACAATGGGAGGTCAGGAAACAGCCTGGGCCCCATGCAGCCAGTCCTCAGGCGCTGAAAAGTGGTGGCATGCTGGTCCCAGTCTTCCAGGTGAGAGTCATCCGGTCTGGGTGACTTGTTCACATCCATGGCCGAGTCCCTTCTTCACCATCCACTTCTGTCCCTGGCTTCCGCCTGTGCACTGCTGTTGCGTTCTGGCCTCTGTGTGTTTCTGCTCAGTGCCTCTCACTGTGTTTCTCTCAGACTCCTGTCAATTCAGTTTGTTCTAATCGTCATGATTTCAAGATGTGGCAAGGCATGACTGAATCGTTCTCACTCTCCAGACTAGAGCATGTCAGTGGGTGACGTTCTTGCTCGAGTTGAGCTCTGAGTCAATCACAAGCTGCTGGTATGGTTGATTAAAGCCAAGAATGCCAAACATTTGGGACCCCATGACCCAAAGCCCAGCAGTCACTCCTGACCACCTTGGTACTAGTGTTTCCCAGCACACCTTGGGCGGCCAATGGGAGTCCATTGTCTCAGGCAGATCTCCCATGCTTGCGTTAATTCTGTGGCTGGGTGGTATTTTGTGATGTTTATAAAGAGAATAGACGTAACAGAATGATTTTTTAAAATATTTATCAAATTTTATTCTTTAATCTTTTGTGTGTGTTTATGTATGTACCATGATATGTGTGTAGAGGTCAGAGGTCAACTTGCAGGAATCAGTTCTTTCCTTTAACCATGTAGGTCCCAGGAATTGAACTCAGGTCTTGCGGCCTGAGGGCAAGTGCCTATCTCAGCAGTCTCGGAATGATTTTAAACAAACCAAAACAAAAGGTAGGGGCAAACAGCCTACGCAGGTTTCCAAAACAAAAGGTAGGGGCAAACAGCCTACGCAGGTTTCTTCTTCTAGGCTAGACATTACTTTATTCTAACCTAAAAGAGAACAAGACTTAAGAAATTCCGAGCTGAAGAGGTGTTGACTTTTAAGGTCATTGTTGATAGATCTGACACACCCATTTGCAGATGCCAAGAGAGCATCTGTTTTCATTACTGCTTTTCCTCTCTCAGATGCACCTGGCATTGACTTTTCTTTTCATTCTTGAGGGGTGAGTTGGTTGTTTACACACTAAGAAAGATTTTTCCATACCTATTCACATCAAAGACATATTAGCTTACAGTTCACTGTATCCTATCAGAGTCACATTGTTATTTGTAATGTTTAACAATGTTCATTCAAAGCCTTTCTCCAAAGACCCACTGACTGAGACTTTCTGATTTAATACACTGTGAAGAAGGAGCCCAGATTTGTTTCTGAGATCTGAATTTAGGTACTAGCATCCAGCTGGGTGTGGTGGGGCATGCCTTTAGTCCCAGCACCCTACTATTTGTAAGTGCTAGAGACACAGCTCAGCAGTCAAGAGATCTGTTGCTAGCCAGGTGGTGGTGGCGTACACCTTTGATCCCAGCACTCAGGTGGCAGAGGAAGGTGATCTCTGAGTTCGAGGCCAGCCTGGTCTACAAATCAAGTTCCAGGACAGCCAGGACTACACAGAGAAACCCTGTCTTGAAAAACAAAAACAAACGAACAAAAAAATAGATAGATGCTAGCATCCAAAAGCTAAAATTACATCAAAAAACATCAAACTGTTGTTTGTTGTTTGTTCTTCACTACCAGAAAAGAAATCTGTAAAAAAATATTAAGACAGGGTCTCTAGTCAGTGAGTCGGTGAGATGGCTCGGTGGATAAACACACTTGCTGCCACACCTGATGGCCTGCGTTCAACCCCTGGGACCCACATGGTGGAAGGAGAGAACCGACTCCAGAAAGCTGTCCCCTGACCTCCACATGCACTGTTGCATGCACACACCCCAACAGCGACACATCCCCTACCCCTTACACATTCAGGTTGTCATAAAGTTCCAAAAAGAAGTTACATAATTTACATGCACTTGTATTACTAGCATCATTACTTCATTTTACTCCAAGTACAGATTTTATTATGAATTATTTCAGGACTGTTTCAAGAAAGATGTTTTGGTTTTTAAAAAAAAATGTAACTATATCTAAAGACAAACCTTAAAGTCTCATGGATGAAATAATAACAAGTGGAATAAATTATCAGCAGAGTGATGATTATAATGATCACATTTTATGTGTGTGTGCATGTGTATGCATATGTGTATATATGAGTGTGTATGTATATGTGTATATATGTGTGTATGTGTATATATGTGTGTTTGTATGTGTGTGTGTGTGTGTGTATGTGTGTGTGTGTGTGTGTGTGTATGTGTGTAAACTCAAAGTGTGCCCAGCATGGTAGCATACACCTTTAATCCTAGCACTTGGGAGGCAGAGGCAGGTGATCTCTGAGGTGGAGGCCAGCCTGGGCTACACAGAGAAACCCTGTCTTGAAAAAACAAAAGAAAACCAAACCAAAACAACAACAAAAGCTCAAAGTGGGGAGTATATTCAAGGTCTCGCCCTGTGGGTGTGTGGTTTTGGAGGACGCTGAACACCAGGTCCTGCGATTGTCAGTGGATGAAGAAAAGGGCATCCCTGCTGTGGGATGGTCTGTATGTCAAATTGCTCTGATTGGTCAATAAATAAAATACTGATTGGTCAGTGGCCAGGCAGGAAGTATAGGCGGGACTAACAGGGAGAAGAATTCTGGGAAGTGGAAGGCTGAGGCAGAGAGACACTGCCAGCCGCTGCCATGACAAGCAGCATGTGAAGATGCAGGTAAGCCACGAGCCACGTGGCAAGGTATAGATTTATAGAAATGGATTAATTTAAGATATAAGAACAGTTAGCAAGAAGCCTGCCATGGCCATACAGTTTGTAAGCAATGTAAGTCTCTGTGTTTACTTGGTTGGGTCTGAGCGGCTGCAGGACTGGTGGGTTAGAGAGATTTGTCCTGACTGTGGGCCAGGCAGGACCAGAAAAACTCTAGCTACAAATCCCCAACACTGATCTCCGTAACACTGCTTCAAGAGAGCACTTGAGGGCTGGAGAGATGGCTCAGAGGTTAAGAGTGCTGGCTGCTGTTCCAGAGGTCCTGAGTTCAATTCCCAGCAACCACATGGTGGCTCACAACTATCTGTAATGAGATCTAGTGCTCTCTTCTGGCCTGCAGGCATACATGCAGACAGAACACCATACACAATAAATTTAAAAAAAAAAAAAAAAAGAGCGCTTGAAAAAGGCAGCAACCCTTTAAGTAAAGCTGACCACTGGCTGGGCCAGCAAGTCACAGGTTTCCCTGACTTCCACTGTCCCCGTGGGACCCCAGAAAGCAATGTATTCACAGCGGTTACCGTTTAGGAAAACTCAGGCCACTTTCTCCACATTCCTGGAGGAGAGGCCCAGTGTGATGCTTTCTTCCTCCAGGCTTGCATACTTGATCTGTGTATGAGGACTGGTTAGGAAAAGGAGAAATCATACACGCAATATGAGATATGTTAAAAATGAAGCCAATGCCAGGAAGATTTAAGACAATATCCTAACACCTTTAAGAACTGTGCAGTAAAGAGCTTAAAGTGGGTTGAATATGATAACTGTGCATTTTAATTACAGGATGAGAAGTGAACTCTCTGCCTAAGCCCAGGATGAGTCTAGGAAGTGAGTGGCTTTTTGCTAGCCTGTGAAATCGCCTCTTTCTGTCTTCTTTTTCTGGTAGCATGCATTCTAAGAATAAGCATTAAAGTGAAGGAACGTGGTTTTCACCCTTGTTCCTGAAAAAGAAGGAAGGATGCTGTGACTATACATGAGTGGTTAGAGCCTGTTACCTAACAGCATAAGCACAGAGGATGTGGTCAGAATTTAGGATGTCGTTGTCTTTGGAGATCAGCCACGAATAACATAGTAAACAAATCCAAGGTGCTGAGATCACGCACTTGCCAGAGAGTCCTTTACATGAGGCCTGCACCCCATAATCCTAACACTCAGTTTTCGAGTCTTAGTGGCGGTGTCCAAGCCACCGGAGGAAGGAGAATAAGAGGTCAGCAGCAGCGAATAGCCCTAGTTTTTAATTTCCTTATGTTCCTTTGTTGATTATGCAGCAATATTCATTCACAGCCGGCAGTCTGTGCAGACCTGACTCAGGGAACTAATAGTCTAGCGAGGAGAGTCAGTCAACATGGAAAAGGTTCGGACACTCCACACAGAAGTTTAATTCTAGGCAAGTGCTGAATAGCTCAGGCTCCAGGGTTTATATACTAAACTGGACATAATAAAAAGGGTTGGAAGTTAGGTGGAAGGTTCCTTAGTCTACTCATCTCTTGGGTGAGTTTTATCTTTCACGGTTTCCTTTCTCTCTATATAGGGGTCTGTGGGTATCCACAGGGGGTTGGCTTCAGGATATACTACTTGTATACCAGAATCAGAGACACTCAAGTCGCTTATATAAAATGGAATGCCATTTGCATATAACCTTCGAAAACCTCCCAGGTGTTTTAAATCATCTTTAGATTACTTAGAATAACTAATACAATGCAAATGATATGTAAATAGCTGCTAGGCTGCCCTGCTTAGGGACTAAGGGCCCCTGAGGACATCTGCACTGGAAAAAGCCCAGAAACACTTTGTCTCATCCCTATCTCCAGTTGGTTGAAGTCAAGGATAATGGAACCCAGGGCCATGAAGGGCTGGCCGTGGGGTAACCTCCCTCACTGGGCTGTCATGCGATGAGATAGTCTGTGTGGGCTCAGCACTGCATGTGCTTAACATTTCATTCCTGGCTCCCTCTCTTCATTGGTGGGGCAAAGCGAGGTTAGTGTGTATAAGTTCTCCACATATTCAGCTGCATTATGGAGGTAGTTGCATTATAAAGGTATCAGGAATGACATGAAATACTGCCTTCATCTCCCGTCAGGCCCTTGTCGGTGGGAATCAGTGCTGTCTCCTAGTTGTTTAGTTTTCATTGTGTGTTAGATCCAGAGAGAAACTCCAGAGAGAAAGGGCAAGAAAATAAAAGGAATCGGACACCAGGGAATGGTGTGAAAGAGCTGGCCAGAACGCAAAGGTCTGAGGACACAGGGTTGAGATCAATGAGATCTCAGGTAGAGATAAACACGTTCTTTCACGGAGGGTGCCCTTCCAGACCTTTGTAAATGTATGTGCGTAGAGTCATAGCAAGGGAACAGGCCGTGAAGTCTCCAGTTCGGCATTTCACACATGAGGAATCAGCTTCAGAGGAAAGAGCCATCCCCAGATTCATGGGTACCCCTTTGCTCTCTACGCACCAAGAGTTTGCTGAGTCTCTGCCTGTGTCTGGCGTTATCCAGAAAACAGAACAAGGCCTCGCTGTCACTGTCATGGGCTGTGTTTTGTAGGGGCGGAAGACGACATTCAATGAAGCAAACAAATGAAGATTAATGCAGTTAGGAAAAAAAAAAAAACCAAGAAATTTGAGAGACAGCGTCTGCAGGTGGGAGACAGAATCATTCATTTTGAAAGGCTGAGGAAGGGTTCTGCATGGCTGTGACATTTCAGCTAAGGCATAAATGAGACAAAGAAAGCCCATGGGACAAAATGGGGGTGGGGGTGGGGGGGACAGTAAGTGCAGTGCCCAGACGGGAGCTAGCTGAGCTCCTTGGGGGAAAGAAAGAGGCCAAGTGCTGAGAAGAGAGGAAGTCGTGATTAAGAGTAGGCAAACTGCCCGAAGGCCAGCACTATACAGCTTCAAAGACTCGGGCGGCGTTCAGATTGGTTTGGGAAGCACGGGAGGAAGCTATGGAAAGACTGGACCAGAGGAATGATGGGAAATAGCCAGAGTACTGTGTGAAGAACTTTTCTTGTCGCCCTGACAAAGTGCCTGCCAAAAGCTACTTAAGGAAGAACAGGTTTATTTCGGCTCGCAGCTCAATGATGCCATCTGTGGATGGGGGGGGGGGAAGGGAAGGAGACACAGTAGCAGGAATGTGAGGCCGCTGGTAACATTGTATCCCCTCAGTGTGCAGAGAGAGGTGAATGCTGGTGCTCCCCGGCTTTCTCTTCTTCATTCTCTAGCCCATGGGATGCTGCCGCCATTCTAATCCCACAGACTGAGGAGATGGGTTCATTGATGAAATGTTTGCCATGCAAGCAGAAAGAGTGAGTTCAAATCTCCAGCATCATGTAAGTCAAGTGTGGCTTTGCACATCTGTAATCCCAGCACTGAGCAGGTGAAGACAGGAAGCTCCCCGGTGCTTACTGGCCAGTCAGCCTAGCTGAAGAGATGAGACCAAGATTCAGTGAGGAACACTTTCTCAAGAAGGTAGAGGGCAACTGATAAAGACACCAGCTGTCGACCTTGGTCCTCCTGTGTATAAGAACTTCACCTATGCCAGGCACAGGCTTGTATACATCAACTTACATCATCCTCACAAAACCTCATGAAGTATCACCCACTCTCATCCCCACTTTACAGACGAAAAAACTGAGGCACAGAGATAAAATTATAGTTGATAAAGGTCAGGTCAGTGTTCAACACAATTAGCATAAACATGCTCTAGATTCTCAGGATTTTTTTTTTCTCGTGTGAATATATAATATTAACTTTCATAGGAGTGCTTGAAAAAGTTAGTTACTATGTGTAAGTATGCCTGAAAGCACTGTGTTAACTGTGATGAACTTTTTCAGTATTATTCTTACAGAAAAATTTAAATACATATGCATATGTGTATGCATATATGAGTTTAATTTCTAGGCAGGGCTTCATCTCTCACTTCTGTCAATACTGACTGAGTTCCTTCGCAATGGTGGCATGAGAAGTTGGGAACCAGAGAGCTGGCTCAGTGGTTGAGAGAGCTCACTGCTCTTCCAGAGAACCTGGGTACAGTTTCCAGAACCCACATGAGGTAGCTCAGAACTACCTGTAATTACAACTTCAGGAGTTCTGATGCCTTTTTCTAGCCTCTTCACATACCTGCATACAGGTGAGCAAGCACACACACACACACACACACACACACACACACACACACACACACTGTACACAGGACTTAAAAATAAAATAAATCTTTTAAATTTTTTAAGGAAGTTTAAGAGCTGGGCATAGCCAGACATGTTGGCGCACGCCTTTAATCCCAGCACTCGGGAAGCAGAGGCAGGTGGATCTCTGTGAGTTTAAGGACAGCCAGGACTGTTACACAGAGAAACCCTGTCTCAAAAAAAAAAAAAAAAAAAAAGAGAGCTAGGCATAATGTCACATACCTGTAATCCCAGCACTCAGAAGGCTAAGGCAAGACGATAATGAGTTAGAGACCAGCTCAGGCTACATAGTGAGACCCTGTCACAAAACAAGACCAAACAAACAAAAAAGAAAAGAAAAAAAAAAAATCAAACCTCGAAGAACTCTTTCACTATCACTCAAACTGAACAACAACAACAAAAACGTATGTTGATTGACTTTAATCAGGGACCAACACACTAGACCCTAAGGGATGCCAGGTAAATGAGACACAGTCCCTATTAGTGGTTTGAAAGAAAATGGCCCCCAAAGGGAGTGGCACTATTAGGAGGTGTGACCTTGTAAGAGTAGGTGTGGTCTTGTTGGAGGAAGTGTGTCACTGTGGAGGTGGGCTTTGAGGTCTCATATGTGCTCAAGATACTGCCCAGTGTTTCAATCCACTTTCTGTTGCCTGAAAGATGTAGGACTCTCAGCTACTTCTCTAGCACCACATCTGCCTGCAGGCCACCATGTCACACCATGATGATAATGGACTAAACCTGTGAAACTGTAAGCTGCCACCCCAATGAAATGATTTTCCTTTGTAAGAGTTCTGGTGGTCATGGTGTCTCTTCATAGCAATAGAAACTCTGACTAAGACCCTGTTCTTAAGAAACGGACAGCCTGGTGGCATACCCAGACAACTGCATGCCAAATACTTTAATAGAGTGTGGCAAGCATGGCAGGAGTACAGGGTGTCGTCTGAAGTGGTTTTAATAAACAATATTAATTTTAAAAAATCACATAAACCTCAGAAGACAGAAGGGCCCGTACAGCTTCAAGAAAAATTTACATAACCCTGAGTGGACAGCCAGCCTCCAGTGGAGAGCCAGACTTTCACATAGCACCTTCTTTTTCAAAGTAATTTGGGGGGAGGGGGTCACTAGAGGAGAACCAAATCAGGATATCGAGTACATAGTGTTCTTTTTACTTAGGTCCTTCGGGTTTTCTTTCTGTTGTAACTCTGTGCCATATTAAAACAAAGAAACAAATCAGTTTTAAAACTGATAATAATCCATTTTAGAAATACAGAAACAAAACTTTTATCTGAGAATGGGCAGTCTTGATCACAGCCATTCAAGAGGTTTCAATGGGCTGTTCTGTCTCACTTGGCCGAATGCCGGGGCGATTGTGTCGCTGCCCTTTGAGTTCTAGAGATTTGCTATAGTTACTGCTTACTATGTAGTTTACCTTCTCTTTATCTGAACTTCTTCCCAGACTTCCCCAAAGGTTTAACTTTGCCATTATCAAAAGAACACATTTTTTTCCCCCCAATACATCTGCTTGCTTTTCCTAATCTCTGTCCCTCCCTGTATCTTGGCTTTGGGCCTAACCAAAAATCGGGCTCTGGTGTCAGAGGCAAAGCTCTCAAATAACCTTTTCAAAAGATCAGCAGGGAGAGGAGAGACCAGACCCTGGACTGTAAAGTCATGAGTGCTGCTACTGAATCCCGAGGCTGTCAGCCTCAACCTGGCCTTCTCCTGGCTGAGGGTGGAAAGCTCTCCCTTGGGGTGAGCCCATAAGAAGTCTATGCCTGGAAGCTTTGTCTTTCTAGAGCAGGGAGACAAAGGGTGACTCCTTGCTGAGATGGTGCATCTGTCCGAGGGTTTGAAAAGGTTCTTGTTTGGGTATACTGACCCATTCTCCATCATGACATTTTGTCTCTGTCTCAGTATGTAATTCCTACTCTATCCTGCACATGTGTGCCTCCTGTGTGTTGTGGTTAGCAGACAGTATGAAACAAAAACAAACTAGAATTCCTGTGTGGGAGGAAAAGCTTAGGACTGTTGGACCACCTGTGAATGGGCAGACAAATCTACTTTCACAGGATGCAGTATAGTTGGGAAATTCATTCTGGGGCTCACTGATGACTGTAAGGCAGGGATGGGGTGGAGCACTGTGGAGTCCCTGGCAAGAGGTGTTTAAGGTTTAGGACAGAAGGTTGTAGGATAGGGGTGTTTGTCTGTGAGGAAAAAAGAAGCAGCTGTGTGAGACCATCAGTGCGGGCGGGTCAGCTGTGAAAGAGACGCGGCATGTGATGGCAGCCAAAGAAGCAAGAAAGTTGGAGGGAGACATGTCTGTAAAGAGGTGAAAATAAAAGAGAACAGCAGAAAGAAGAAGAAGGGGGAGTGGCCTTGACAAACGTTGAGATCATGCTGACATATAAGGCTATAATCTATAGCTATAATCCCTACATTCTGCTCCGAGGACCTGCTTGATTTTAAACTTTTATAACTGCCCTCTCGTCAAGAACATCTGTGGGAAAAGTCACTGTGGGCTTGCAGCATTGCACTGTTTCCCAGTGGCGTTACTGATAGCGGCAGTAAGGGCACAGCGGGAAACAGGGGCTTTGGAGTCAGAGACCCGAGTTCATACCCAGTTCGAGCACTCCAGTCTGCTCCCTGGCTGCAGGAGCCTCTCCAGGTGAGGCCCTGCAGGGTTACCATGGTGATTAGTAACAATAATAACAAAACCTGGAGATAGGAGGGTCTCAACATAGATCTGCTGTTGTTACTATTATTATTATTATCATTACCATCATCATTATTAATTATTACACCTGCAGACAAGGAGACTAAAAATATTATGACTTCAGATCTTTGTCAGCTTTATAAGATGACCATTTAAATGTTACATAGCAATGTTGAACACTTTTGAACCATGAACTTTAAACCAGAAATATGGTGTCTCCAAGAATATTTCATCTATATCTATTTTTTAGTTTTATTATTTATTCTTTATCTTAAAGATTTCATTTCATGTTTATTTGTGTGCATGTGTGTACAACATGTGTGTGAGTGTGCTCAGAGATGCCAGAAGAGGGTGTTAGATTCCCTGGAGCAATGTGGATGCTGGGAACTGAACTCAGGTTCTCTGGAAGAGCAGCAAGTGCCCTTCACTACTGTGCAATCTTTCCAGACCCTGTACCCATTTTTAAGAACTGTAAATAACAACCCCCTCCAAACTTAAAGGCTTAAAACCATTTGGATTTACTAGCTTATGGTACTGGGGCATCCATTTGGGCTGGCTTAGCCAGATACTTCACCTGTGCTCCTTCCTCTGCTCCAGTGGCTCAGCTGGATCTCAATGGTGACTTTACCCTTGAGTATGGCAGACTATACCCTTGAGAGTTGGTCGGCTCTCAGCTGGGTCTCTCTGTAGGTGATCTCTCTCTCTCTCAAAAATACCAGCCCACCCAGGTTCCTTTACAATGAGATTCCAGGCTGCAAGAGGGAGAAGACAGAAATTGCAAGATCTCTTGAGGCCTGGCCTTAGAAGTCTCCTGTTTCACATCTACCATGTTCTGTTGGTCTAAACAAGCAGTATAGGTCTGCCCAGGTTCCAGAGGGCTGTGGAAGAGCCCCTGCCTCTTGGTAGCAAGAGTGGAAAAGTCACAGTGAGAAGTGTATATGTATTCAGGCAAGAGAAAAATTATGGAGGCAAACAGTCTTTCAAATGGAAAAAAAGAAAGAAAGTTAAATTTTTTTTTTTTTTTTTGTTTTTTTCCAGACAGGGTTTCTCTGTGTAGCTTTGTGCCTTTCCTAGAACTCACATGGTAGCCCAGGCTGGCCTTGAACTCACAGAGATCCGCCTGCCTCTGCCTCCCGAGTGCTGGGATTAAAGGTGTGCGCCACCACCGCCCGGCAAGTTAAATATTTAACCCTGGTCATTCATATGGAACCTGACCCTGGTCCTGTAGTCTTTATACTATCTAATGAGCCCAGCCAGGTGTGGTTTAATCCCAGCACTTGGAGACAAAGGCAGTTGGATCTCTGAGTTCAAGCCAGCCTAGGCTACAGAATGCGTTCCAGACCAGGCCAGGGCTATGTAGAAAGACTCTGACTTTATATTTATTTAAAAAAGAAAGAAAGGAAGGAAGGAAGGAAGGAAGGAAGGAAGGAAGGAAGGAAGGAAGGAAGGAAGGAAGGAAGAAAGAGCC
>CABHPP010114278.1:1918-24420 GCA_902168425.1 Peromyscus attwateri
TTTTTTTTGCCTACACTACCCCCAAGTCAGCTGCCTTTTTAATGGGTGATTGTGATGATCTCTCAAGTTTAAGACAGTGCTGAATGGTGAGGCGGCGTTTTTACTTTACTTTTCTTTCTTTTTTTTAAAAAAAATAATTTATTTAACTTTATTTTATGTGCATTGATGTGAAGGTATCAGATACCCTAGAACTGGAGTTACAGACAGTTGTGAGCCGCCATGTGGGTGCTGGGAATTGAACTCAGATCTTCGGGAAGAACAGCCAGTGTTCTTAACCACTGAGCCATCTCTCCAGCCCCTTACTTTACTTTTCTAATGTCTCTAAGAGCAGGATAATGTAAAACATTTAGTTATGTCAAAAGAAATGGTCTGTTTGACACTCTGCTTATGTGAATATTTAAAAAGGGCAAAATTCAGTGTTGGTGGCAGTTTTTATTTCCTAGTAGCTGCTGATTGAAACTCTGACATGTAAATCTCTCCAACAGTGGTTGGTCTTGTTCACTGAAAGGAAATTTTATTTTTATTTACTTTGAGATGCAAACAGGTAACTATGAAAAAGCTAGACACAATGTTAGCATTTACTCAGCTTTATGTATTATGTAGGAAGGGAGCGTTCTGTGAGGTTGAGGAAAACTCCTGGATTTTAAGGGCATTGCTTGAGGTTGTGTTTTACCCGGTTAGTTAAATGGAGTCTTGATTTAGACCCTTCCCATTTAATCTTCTGAAAAAGAGGTGGCATAGTGTATAATTCCTGGTGCCACATAATGGGCGTACTGTTTGTTGATGTAGTATTGTGTTGTGTGTACACGGACGTGCTGTGCACAGACACTGAGTCAGTGTAGCTGATGAACCCAGGTAAATGTGAGTTTGCTGCTGTAGTTTCCTGAAACCCATTCCTCTGTGCAGCTGGCCCCATCAGATCTCAAAGCAGATGTAAGGTTGCCCTAGATAGGCAGGGTTACTGTGAGAAACTTGGAACACCAGTGTCCCATCCTGCCTAATTGAAAATTAGCAAGGAAATAATTTCCCCCATAAGCTGCTTTGCAGATCAACATGGAGTGTTTGAAAGCCAGTTTACAGATCTCAGTATCTTTTAGTATTGACAATATTGAAAGTAAAACTGGCTCCCTCAGCACACCTGAACTGTTTGGGGCTGAATCAGGCAGTGTCTAGTTAAAGGGCCAGGGTCTAATTCCTGCTGTCAGCCCTTGGGTCTCTTGCTGTTTGGAGTGAAGTGTTCTCAGGACTTTCCGGAACTGGGATTGTTTTGCCCAGGAGTTTCTCACCTTGTTTTGCAGCAGTGTTTTGCCTGTGATAGTTGGATTATAATGTTGAATTTAAACTGAGAATTTACACTTAAATCAGTTTCTCTGAATTTTTAAGTGCTTTTTCACTCACCTGCTAGGGAAAAGTTGTTCTGGTCACTGAAAGATCAAAAGTTACAGGTTTATGCCCCAGGGTGTGTGTGGGGGTGGGGGTGGGGGGATGAGGGGGTTGGTGGGGGGTGAGGGGGTTGGTGGGGTGGTGGGGTGGCACACGCCTTTAATCCTAGTGCTCAGGAGACAGAAGCAGGCGGATCTCTTTGAGTTTGAAGCCAGCCAGGTCTAGAGAGCAAGTTCCAGGACAGTAGCTACACACAGAGAAACCCTGTCTCAGAAAAAGAAAAAGCAAGAAAGTTAAAGGTTTAGGAGCTGTAGAGATAGCTCAGACGGTAAGGCCCCTTACCACCAAGCCTGATGAACCTGCATTTTGATTCTTGGGACACACATGTTGGAAGGAGAGAACTGGCTTCCAAAAATTGTCTGCCCTTTGATCTTCACATATGTGGTGTGGTATGCATCCCCCCATAATATACAACAAATGCAGTTTTTAAAGAAGTGGTAGGTTTTGTTACTGTAGACTGATGGAAAAGTCAGTCCTGTTGCAGGGTTAAGAAAAAAAAATGTAGTGGGCTGGTGAGATGGCTCAGCAACTGGTTAAGAGCCCTTGTTGCTCTTGCAGAGAACTTGAGTTCGGTTCCCAGCACCCACATACTGGCTGTCATCATCCACATGCTGGCTCTTCAGTTCCAGTGGCTCAGGACACCTTTCCTAAACTCTGGGCACTGCATGTAGATGTTTCACACACATATACACTCAGGCAGAACACTTAATAAATAAATCTTAATCATCTTCCCACAAACTATCTACTAATGAATGTTTGGCCTGCATGTACTTCTGAGCACTGTGTGTGTGTGCCTTCGGAGGCCACCATTGGATCCCCTGGAACTGGAGTAAAGCCATAAGCTGCCATGTGGGTGCTGGGAGTTGAACCTAGCTTCTCTGGAGGAGTAACCAGCCAGTTCCTTTAACCACTGAGCCATGTCTCTAGCCCTAATTTTGTAGTTTTAAAGATAGAAATAAATTGGTCAGAGTGTAGTGCTGTGAGTTGAGTGTCTTTGTGTATGTTAGGACACCTCTAACCTGGGGGAAGCAGTTGGAAGACAGGCAGATTGCTGCCTGTGAGAGGAGTAAATGTCCTCAATGCCTTCCTGATCCTCAGTGGGAGATAGCCCTTACCAAGAATGTGAGAGAACGGATTCATGGGAAGCACACCGATGTGTTATCTGAAGGCTCTGTGTGGCTGTGAGTATTTCTGTGTGCAGTGGCATTTCCAAGTCCAAGTATCGTAGTTGTCACGAGTGGCAGTTCCCCTGATTATGTTGCTTTGAGCACAGTTTGTGTTTCTTTTCACTATCTTGTGTAATTGGTAATTTTACAGTCAGGTATTGGGGAGAGATTCATGGTCGATTTAGTCACACATCAATGTCTAGTTAGGGACTTAAAGGATATCAAACACACTTGAGCAGTTAAAACAAAGCCATATGGTTCTTACTCAAAACTGAGTAGTCTTTTTCTTGGGGGAGTCAGGCAGGTGGTTTCTCAAGACATGAGTTTCTCTGTGTAATAGCCTTGGCTATCCTGGAACTCGCTCTGTAGACCAGGTTGGCCTTGAAATTACAGAGATCTCCCTGCTGGGATTAAAGGTCTGCGCCACCACCGCCTGGCGAAACTGAGTAATCTTAATGTGCATTAAGCCCCAGTGTGCTCTCTAAATGTGAGGGCATATTGAGTGCGGTGCCTGGAGCGGGGGACTGAAGGTTCAGTGGTGCCTTAACAGGAGTGAAGATTTAAAAAGGTTTTTAAACAGACCTTGGTTTTTTTGTTTTTTTTGCAGATTTCTTTTTAACAAGCTTGGTGTGGTTAGAATACTTGCTTTCCTGGCAACCAAACAAACTTACATTGCAGTGATGTCCCTTTCCCTTCAGTTCTCTGTCAAATAGTCCTTAAAGGACTGGGATTCTGTTGCTTTCTGCACTCCAGCAGGAAGGCCGGAGCCTTCTGGGAAAGCTGAGTTTGCCTGCACTCTTCAGGCAGAGGGACCATTTGTTGGGTAGCAATTACAGTAGAACAGCTGCTTTGATAGGTTCCGATACTAAGTCTGTTGCAGTTCTTTAAAGACTGTAGTGCAGCAAATCGATTTTAACACCTTAAGAAGTATTCTGCCGCTTTACAGTTGAGTGAAAGACTTGTGGCTTCTCCGTGAGGAAGAGGGAGCACCTGCTATCATGTTTTGATGGACCACGGGAGGGGACACACTCAAGGGGTGCAGTCTTATTGTTCAGTGCCCGGTGATGGAATCCCAGACCTACGCATGGCAGGCCAGTGCTCTGCAACCTGACCACACTCTGGCCTCAACTCAGGGCACAGCTGTTTGTGCTGGTCAGCTTTATAAGTGTGTGTGTGTGTGTGTGTGTGTGTGTGTGTGTGATGAAGGTGGTGGTGGGGAATCTGGGAAACGCCTTTAATACCAGTATTTGGGAGGCAGTTTCTGAGTTCGAGTCTAGTCTACACAGTGAATTTCAGGATAGCCAGGGCTATGTAGAGAGACCCAGTCTCAAATAAAAATATCCAAAACAAAAAATCTTGGAGGGATGGAGAGATGATCCACTTGTCAACAGCACTTGCTGCTCTTCCAGACTGTCCTTGTTCAGTCCCCAGCACCCACCCCAGGTGGCCCACAACCAGCTGTGTAACTCCAGCTCCAAGGGAATGTGGTACCCTACTTCTACTCTGCCCCCAGCTTCTGGCCTCTGCAGGCACCTGCACACCTACTTAGAAATAAAAATTGTTAGTCTTGGTTGCAGAGAGTGGTCATGGGGAGTGGCCTTTTGACTCAGGAAGAAAATCCTGTGAACACTTGGGTTCATTTTAGCATCCTATCAGGAGTGGCAGGCACTGGAGCCCAGCAAATGGCTGCTGCTTTGGCCTCTGCTTCCTGGCAAAATCCGGTGCCAGGTCCCAGAGAAACAGCAGTGAACCAGCCAGCCACTCTGTCCTTAGGATCTTAGGATGCTACTTTTTATATTTTAAAACCTTAAAATCTTTAAAATGATGGTAGAGAAAGATGATTTATCTTTAATTTTAAGTTTATATTTCCTCATAGGATAATTTTAGATTGAACTAAAGTCCTGAGAGTATGTCACAGCTGAACCATAGTGGATGGTGGTAGGCAGTTGTGGGACAGGCTTGTCCCTGAGTCTTGAGATGCTGTAACTCAGGCTGTCCAGGGCTGTAGCATGGGCATAGTTGTGACCATTAGAATCTGTTCTGGAAGCTTCTTAGGAGGAGGAAGTGCTCCCAGCTTTGCTCTTCCCTTGTCTACCTCTCAGCCAGATGAGGCCCTGCTTCTCTCTGGCCACCTGCCGGCCAGTGTACCTCCTGTCCTTTACTGGGCATGTCTCAGGTTGCCATCTTTAGAGCATCTTCACCTTGAGCTGCAGCCTCTTCCCTCAGGCAGCTGAGGAGTTCAGAGATGAAAACTGGAACCATTCTTTCTCCCCTGAAGTAGCAGGAATCTTTATTCCAAACATAGGACAGTGTAGATTTGAACCGAATGCACCGTCCAGGAAGCAGGCTATACTCACATGACACTTGGGATTGTAAGTTACCCTGACCCCTGGGTTAGTAGTGGTCATGGTTTGAACCAAGGGATGGTAACCTTTCAGAAAGGGAGCTTGTAGGCTTCACAGATCAGCGGTGCTGTCCCCTAATGTTACCCCAGCTCAAGCAGGTTTGCTGTTAGCTTTTTGAGATAGGGTTTCACACGATAGCCCAGTTTGGCCTGGAATTCACTGTTTGATACAACTATTGCTTCTCTGCCATTTTAAAATAGTTATTTTAGAGCTTCAAAGAGGAAAGGACGTCTAGTAACTAGGTGACTGTACTCGAACTGCAGTTAACCCTATGGCTCTGAACAGAAGTGGGTCGGCAGGGTGAGTAAGATTTCCAGAGGCTGTGCTTAATTCTCTAGTGAGCATACTGCCTGGGTTATGGGTGGCAGGTTAGTGAATGTGTAGCAATCTAAAATGGGTCCCAAGCTTCGTTTGTGGCCAGTGCTTTGGTTGTGTGGATCTATCAGCCATAGACAGAGTACAGTGCTTGTGAGCCTTGCTCTAGTTTTAACTACAGGAAGTGCCCAGGTTGGGTTAGCTTTGCTGTGACACCTTGAAGGTCCTAACTTGGGCTAGAACTTAGGTCTCTGTTAGGTCACAGGGTGGTAACCACTCCAGGTACTTGTCCTCCATTGTGATTGTAATAAAGGCAGACATGCAGATAAGCGCTGCTAGTGGGCTGCTCTTCCCCCCCCCTGTGCTCTTCACAGCCCTAGTGTGAAGAAGGGGAAGAGCCAGCTTCATGAATGTGCAGTGGGTGGGACACAGAAGGAGAAGGACAGAGCTGTGGCAGGTGGCCTTGTGCCCTTTGGTTCCTTTGGAATTAACCAACTTGTTAGGAGAGGAGGCAGGGCTGTAAAAACAAGCCCTCTATGTGCCATGAAGGACACTGACTTTTTTAGGGGTTAATCCTTCAGGAGTGAAAGACCAGCCTCCAAAGCAGATCCCATAGAGTGCTAAGTCAAGTCCCCCTTCCACCTGGCCAGTGCCCAAGTGAAAGGTGGAGTACAAGGTGAGAGGTATGTTCTCCGATGGAAAGATGGGCCACACGGAGGAGCCAGGTCTGTGGAGGCCTGTTAGAAATGTGGACACTTGCAAAGTAAGTGGCTTCTGCATCTGATAGGTCATTTGCCTTCTGAAGCCCTACCCTTCTGGCAGTCCTCCAGTGCCCCAAACACATCAGAGTCCTGGGCCAAGGCGAATGCCCATTCTGAGGTGTGTCTGAATGGGGACCCGAGGAAGGGCTCCTGTGTTGTGTGCTGAGGGTTGGACCTCTATGTGACTAAGATGGAGACCTCGTGTGTCTCGTGTAGGTAACCGTTTTGAGTACTGGCTGTTGGGTATTACCTGAAGCTGTCTCATTTTGTCAGCTCATTTCCTAACTTTTTTTCTTTGGAGACAGGGTCTCCCTATGTAGTTCTAGCTGTTCTGGAACTTGCTATATTGACTGGACTGGCTTCAAATTCTCAGAGATCCACCTACCTCTTCCTCCTGGGCACTGGGATTAAAGTCCCACCATACTGGGGCTTTTGTAGTCTGTATAGAGGAGGTACATGTGTATCTTGGTGGCGTCTGAAACAGCAGAATTGTAACAATTCTATCCCAAAGCGTGACTTCTTATTTATTATAGTTATTACATTAATTTTTTAGACTGTCTTTTATGTTGACGAGGCTTACTTTGAACTATGTAGCTTAGTCTGGCTGGCCTGTCATAGCCATTCCCTGTTTAAACTTGGCTTTTACATTTCAGTGAGCAAAGGTCTGGATTAAACTCTCCTTACTGGTTGAATTTCTACTCATTTAGTAAGTGTATCGGCTGGGAAATATGCTAGTGATTTAATTAACAAACATGTTTAGCAGGATGCATTATGGATTAGTTAAAGGTGTGGCAATTGAGTCTAGTCTCCTTTTGTGGAAAAGACCACGTGACTCATGGGCCGAACCCTCTCTTTCTGAGCCTTCCTCACCATGTCTTGTTTTTTCCTTTCAGAGTTTGGAAGTCCCTTGTCTTCACATTGCCGGGATCAACGTCTTGCTCAACTGAGCCACTCACCCAATGGAGACAGACAGAACTAGTGCCCTTGTGCTGACTCACATCTGAATCACAGCACAGGGCAGCCATCATACTTTGTTTGTGCAAAGACCCATCTCCATCACTGAGCTTGTCCTAAACTCCGGAATACACGTGCCCCTCTGAACTTTAGTTACAAGCCCAGGGCTCCTGGAGGTTTGAGTGACGTCTCACAAGTGGCCTTATTCTAACTCCAGAGGTTCCCCAGCAGACGGCTGGATTGTCCCTTCCTATCTGACCCTGAAGTGGCAGGCAGCATGCCAACGCAATCACTCCTCGCGTACATGGACGGGCCGGAAGTCATTGGCAGCTCTCTCGGCACCCAGGTGGAGGTGGATGATGCTGTGTCCATCAAAGGGCCAGCTGCAGTCCCCTTCCGAGCTGCGCAGGAGAGGAGCATGACCCCAGCTGAAGGGCACATGCCCCTGGACTGCATGTTCTGCAGCCAAGCCTTCTCCCATGCAGAAGACCTCAGTCAGCATGTACTCATGCAGCACCGGCCCATCCTCTGCGAGCCAGCCGTCCTGCGTGTGGAGGCCGAGTACCTCAGTCCTCTTGACAAAGGTCAGGTGCCGACAGAACCACCGAAGGAGAAGAACTGCAAAGAGAAGGAAGAGTTGAGCTGCGATGTGTGTGGGCAGACATTCCCAGGGGCTTTTGACGTTGAGAGCCACATGAAGAAACACAAGGACTCCTTCACATACGGGTGCAGCATGTGCGGGAGAAGGTTCAAGGAGCCGTGGTTCCTGAAGAACCACATGCGGACACACAATGGCAAGTCTGGTACCAGGAGCAAGTCGCAGCAGGGCCTGGAGAGTCCTGTCACCATCAATGAAGTGGTTCAGGTACATGTAGCTGGGAGCATCTCCACCCCCTACAAGATCTGCATGGTTTGTGGCTTCATCTTCCTGAATAAGCAGAGCCTCATTGAGCACAGTAAGGTTCATGCCAAAGAATCTGCCTCCAGTGCCAGTAGCATAGCCCCTGATGCCCAGCAAGAGGGGGGACCCACATCTCCGAGGGATGAGCTGCTGCAGTGTTTGAACTTGAGACCCAGATCCCACCCGGAGACTGCAGTGAAGCCCGTCACCTGTATACCTCAGCTTGACCCGTTCACCACCTACCAGGCGTGGCAGCTGGCCACCAAAGGAAAAGTGGCCGTTGCCCAAGAAGAGGTGAAAGAGTCAGGCCAAGAAGGAAGCACGGACAATGAGGATTCGTGTTCAGAGAAAGAGGAACTTGGAGAAATTTGGATTGGGGCTAAGTCAGAAGGTTCTGGAAAGTCCAAAACAAATAGAAGCAGTTGTCCAGGTCTCTCACAAGACAAAGAGAAGCCTAGACATGCCAACAGTGAAGTGCCTTCTGGGGATGGCGATCCCAAGTTGCCCAGCAGCAAGGAGAAGCCCACACACTGCTCGGAATGCAGTAAAGCCTTCAGAACCTACCACCAGCTTGTCCTGCACTCGAGGGTGCACAAGAAGGACAGGAGGGCTGATGCCCCATCACCCACCATGTCTGTGGATGGAAGGCAGCCTGGGACTTGCTCCCCAGACCTCGCTACCACTATGGAAGATGGTGGGGCTGTGGACCGAGAAGGGGGCTCTGAAGACGGGTCTGAGGATGGACTCCCTGAAGGGCTCCATTTGGGTGAGTACTCTGCTGCCTCCCAGGCAGTGCTGGAGCATGGGAGTCAAGTTGGAATCTCAGTCCTTTGTGGTTAAATTCCCTGTAGTCAGCATCTCAGCCCTTCTTTCCTTTCTGTAGTAAGGGGGTGGAGTTAAAAGGCCTGTCCAAAATCCTCTCTTGTTCTGAAAGGGTTCTGCACATTCTGCTCCCAGAGGACTCAGGTTTTTATAGTTAGTTCACAGTGGGTAGAGGCTGGGAATGCTGCTTGCCTCCTCAGGCACTGGAGTGACCTGGTGCAGGATACTGGGAGTTCTGGGACTGAGACCCAGGACTTGGTATCCATTCTCTGGCATTCCTGTTCTTAACTTGTAAGACCAGGACTGTCTGTCAAGAGCCTGTGTTTGTGTACATTCAGATGGGTTTCTAGTGGTCCCAGAAGGAGCGGGAGAGGCTTCCCAACCAGTTAGCTCATCTTGCTGTGGGAATCGCCTGCTGCATTCTGATCAATCACTTCTGTGTTTGTGAGGCCAGTGTTGATAAGCGAACTTCCGAAATGGTCTGTAGGTGAAATCCAGGCATGTGGGCCCACTTCAGTCCTGCTCCAAGAATTTGGTGTGCTGTAATGGTGTTTATAGAAACAAGCTGTGGCCCAGGTTCACAGGATTGGGTGTGAGCCTAGAGCAATGGAGTCCACCTGTGTTTCTGGACTTGCTGCCCACCCACACTTGAACCATTGTTACAGAATGTGGGGCTCTGCTGCTTGTGTGGGGGCATGATGTGTGGGGGCATGAGCTACAGGTTAATGATAACACTTGCTGCAGATGTGTTTGTGGCACTGCGTGGTGTGTTGGAAGTCTTTGTGAGACGGGGTGAGTCCAACAAGCAGTTATGTCTGACCTGTCAACCTCTGTGCCTTTGAACCAGTACCTAGTTCTTTTTCTGGCCCCTGAGTGAAGATCTTCAGTCAGTAGACTCCTTTCTCTGGGAGCACGTGGGCATCTCCAGTGCTGACACACTGCACACACTGCAGAGGCACAGAGGCCATCTATGAGGTGGTTCTTATGACCTCATGGGCACTATTGTGGGGTTCTAAGGGAGGCTCCCTGGCCTGGCTTGTCACAAGTGGGAGTGCCAGGGTCTGGCTTTGGTTCCTGGTGACCCATTACACATTGCCCAACCTTTCCTTGCGATTTCCCTGTTTGCAAAATCAGCTTATCCACCTCTGGCACTCCTCCCTAGGATGAGTTTGACATTAGTTGTAAAAGTTTACAACCCTGTACAGAACCGCAGCATAGTCCAATCAAGTTCCAGGCTAGAAGGTGGTAGGCCCAGATGTTGAGAGGCCACAGCCTGTGTGTGTCAGAAGTGTTTCCTAGCCTCTTGCGTGTGCTATAAGAAAGCCTACACCCTGACACAGCTTCATGCAGGGCTAGCTGTGAGCCTAGCTGTGAATGCATGGGACTGTAAGGGCAGCATCCACTGCAGTCAGCCAGTTTGCTTTAGGTCTGCTTTCAAGAAGTTCAAAAAGTGCTGAATTTTCAAAGTCTCTGCTACCGTTTTAAGCCAGGAGTTGTGTTTTGTGGATCCCCTTCCCTAGTGGGGATTTGGTGTAATGGAGATAGCCTAGGTCCATTCCTTACACCTGCCCTTGCCCAGGTCTATGGATCAGCTGTCTGTGCAAATTAGTAAGAAGGCAGCATGTGGCAGAATAGGGGGAAGAGGCCTGTAACTGGAAATCAGTTTCATAAGGCAAATGACTAGTTTAAATATGCCTTTTTGAACCCAGGAGGACCTGTGTCCTTGGGATCGACCACTGCCTGCATCATGGCTGATGACTAGACTTGCAGAGATGGCTGTGGTGGGTCATTTATACCCACCTGCTAGAGCTGACACTAGGGGGGAGTCTTAACAGTTGCAAGTTGTCTTAATCACTTGCAGGTTGGTGAGCTGGTGAGCGAGTGAAGCCTCAGCTGGCTTTAGTTGCCCCTGTCTCCAGTGGGCCTTCACATCAGGCACTTCAGTCTTGCCTTTGATTCTGATGAGCCAGGTCTGTTTTGCCCATGAGATTGCTTGGAAACCATAAACTCCACCCTCCCAAACTTGGCTAAATTTTGTTCAGCTTTCTCTAGGTGCTTGCCCAAAGCCAAGCCAGGGTTGCTGTTGAAGTTACTTTGTTTTTGCTGCCCTCTAGTGGTCACTTTCTTCATCTCAAGCTGTTTTTGGCCGGTGGTTAGGAGGTTTTATATTGATTGCCTCCAAATAAAATTGCTGGTTCTGAGTAAGGTGGTCTCTCTGGCCAGTGAGCCAGGTTCAGTACATGCCAGGCTCCATCCATGAAATGGTCATTCTGGTGATTAAGGTGCAAACCCTGAGTACACTAGGGCACTAGGCTGTACTCTGGTCACAGAAGAGCACAGTTAGTGCTGGACATAGTGGCACGCCCTTTAATCCCAGCAGTAGGGTGGCAGGCAGTCGGATTCCTGAGTCCCAGGCTAGTCAGGGCTACACAGGTGAGCCCTCGTCTCCAAAACAGCACAAAACAAAAGCACACGGTGTAAGACATGAAACTCTGCCTTATGGCATTTGGTATGTTATTTTAGCCTTTGAAACTTCTACCCAGAACTAAAATAACAAATTATTTCATGGTTTCTCCAAATGTTTTGTGTCAAGAATACTTTAGTCCGCATGCCTGAATCATGTGCTTCATCTGACTTACACAAATATTTTTGTTTCTACTTTAAGATAAAAATGATGATGGAGGAAAAGCAAAGCCCCTCACGTCCTCGAGAGAGTGTAGTTACTGTGGCAAGTTTTTCCGTTCAAACTATTACCTCAATATTCATCTCAGAACGCATACAGGTAAAGGACTTGTTTCTTAAAGCATGTGTTAGCTAAAATGATGATGATGATGATGATGATGATGATGTGCTGCTGGTCTGTGGTTCAGTGGCTTATGTGTCCTTAACTTGAACAGTGGGGTCCTGTTTTGAGACTGGTTTATGGCTGCCATATTCTGGCTCTCATCTGAAGACAAACTGCAATATTTTTCATGTCACGTTCTTTCTTAAACCACTTTTGATTTTGGAGTGAAGCGAGGGTGTATTTGTTGGTGTTTGGATGTAGTGCGGTAGCAGTATGGGTTAGGAAGTCATGAGCCTGCCTTGGCTTGGGAGCACTGCGTAGTTCCCTGTGCTCCCATTTCCTTAGCTGAGAAAGTGCACAGACTGCCACAGGGCAGCGGGGGAGGCCAGGCCAGTGAAAGCGTGCAGTGGGCTTTTTCTGGGAAAGACAGGTCTAAGTAAGTGTTCAGTGCACTGGGCCGTTGAGATGGCCTAGATAGGAAGATTGGCAGATAGGGGACAACCCATGTTTTGTGTCATGGCTTGTCTGGCTTGCAGAGTTGTATTGGCGCTTTTTCCTAAACGTCATGATACAGTGGCATATCTCGTTCTAGGTGAAAAACCGTACAAATGTGAATTCTGTGAGTATGCCGCAGCCCAGAAGACGTCTCTGAGGTACCACTTGGAGAGACATCACAAGGACAAACAGCTGGCGGATGCTGCGGCCGAGGCTAAAAGCGAAGGTCGGAGCCAGGAGCCGCAGGAAGCACTACTAACTGCCGACAGTGCACAGACCAAAAATTTAAAGCGATTTCTTGATGGTGCCAAAGATGCTAAGGGCAGCCCACCTGCCAAGCAGCTTAAGGAGACGCCGCCTTCTGTCTTCCCGAGTGTTCTGGGCAGCGCCGTCCTCTCACCAGCACACAACAAGGATACTCAGGATTTCCATAAAAATGCAGCCGATAATGGCGAGAAAGTGCGAAAGAGTCCTGCCCCTGCTTATCTGGACATGCCGAAAAAGAGAGCAGCGGGCGAGCCACAGGCCAGCACCCCTGCCTGCAAACTAGAGGGGAGTGGGCCCCTGGCACGGGAGGGTGGCCATAGGGAGAAGATGGAGTGGGAGGCCGACTGCAAATACAAGCCGGGTGCTGACTGCCAGGACAGGCCTTTGAATCTGTCCCTTGGGGCGCTCCACGCCTCTCCTGCTATCTCTCTGAGCAAGTGTCTCATCCCCACCATCGCCTGCCCCTTTTGTACCTTTAAGACTTTTTATCCGGAAGTTCTGTTGATGCACCAGAGACTGGAGCACAGGTACAATCCCGACACTCACAAGAACTGCAGTAGCAAGTCTGTGCTGAGGAGCAGGCGGACAGGATGTCCTCCTGCCTTGCTAGGCAAAGATGTGCCTCCCTTGTCCGGCCTGCACAAGCCCAAGACTAAGCTTGCCTTCTCATCACAGGCCAAGTCCTTGTTCCTGGAGAAGGCCCGGCAGGGCACCTCCGGGCCAAGCAAAGCTCCCCAGACATCAGGGCCAGACAGCAGCACTTTAGCCCCAAGTAACCTGAAGTCACACAAATCACAGCCCAGTGCCGGGGGTCCCGGGGCCACCAGACAGCAGCAGTCAGAGCTGTTGCCCAAAGGTGGCGTCTCTGCTGCTACGGATAAAGTGAAAAGACCCGAGCTGAAGCTTAAGACTCTGCCAGCTGCCCAGTCTCAGTCCCCCCTCGGCAGTAGTAATGGCAACGGTTCCATCGAGTATCCCATGAAGGTTGATGGCCCGTGGGGGCCGCAAGGGAGAGACTACTACTGCCATCGGAATGCTGGCAGTGCCACAGCAGAGTTCTGTGAGCCACTTCCCAAAAGACTCAAATCCAGCGTGGTGGCCCTGGACACAGAACATCCTGGACCCAATGGCAGAAGGGGCTTCGAGCTACCCAAGTATCATGTGGTCAGGAGCATCACCTCGCTGTTACCAGAGTGTGTGTGCCCATCGCCTGTGATGGCCCCGAAAGCCCGTTTCCTGAGCCCTGGGGAGGTGGAGTCCCCCAGTGTGTTGACTGTGCAGAAGCCCTACAACGCCTCTGGACCTCTGTACCCCTGTGGACCTGTGGGACACACAGGAGCCAGCCCAGCCCTTGAAGGTACTACCCAGGCACTAGATTGGCACTGAGTTTAGGCATACATCCCATAGGAGCCCAAGCAAGCATTCTTCCATACCCAACATGCAGCAATGGATTATGGGCCTTCAGAGCTTAACTTTAAAGGATTAAGTCTTGAATTTCTTTTAAGGAAATAATGTAGAATAAAACAAAAATAAAAACAAGCTAAAAGTAGTTTCTTTCCTTACTGTTGAAGCCCAGGTGCCATCTGGGCATGGTGGTGCATGTCTGTCGTCCCAGCACTGGCGACTGAGGTTTTTGAGATTAGCCTGGGCTATAGACCGTTCCCAAGGAAAAAAAACCAAAATGTGAGTGCCATTGAGATCCTGCTTAGGCCTTTGTCACAACCCTCTTCTCCTTTCCACAAGTCATGGCCGACACTCCAAACCTCTGGTGGGATTTGGGGTTTTTCTGTGTTCCTGTGCTGGAGAGACTGTGTGTAGCACTGGTACACTGTGGTCTGCCGAGGAGGTTGCCTTGTGGGGAGTGGTCCTCTTGTGGATGACTTTGGAGTTCCCATAGGGAAATAGTTTCTTTTCCAGAGTTTCATGGAGCTTTCTGGTGCTTTCCAGTGCTTGGAGGACAGTAGTCCATGTGTCTCTCTTGCAGACTTGTCTGCATCATGGTGTTATGGGTCTGTGCTGCTCCACAAACAGCCACAGTCAGACCTTGTAGGGTTGGCCTGGGAGAGGCAGTCTAGGTTTTGATTTTGTAGACCTGTACACCACTTCACTTGTATTGTGAAGCCCTGAGAACTACTCTCGGTGTAGTGGGCTCTGGGCACTCCTGCTGGAGAGAAAGAAAACCGGGAGATCTCATCTGCTGCAGTGGATTGCATTGAAGTCATCATGAAGTAGTAATGTGTCTTTGTGGGTGTAGGCTATCAAACCCAGGGCCTGTTGTGTGCTTTCGGCAAACACTGCACCAACTGAGCTGCATCCCTACTCCTGAAGGAAGCGGTAGGTTTTGCCCCCTGTGGATTTAGGTGTCCAGTATTCCATGGTCTTTAACGTAAGTCTGACCCTTTTTCCTGTTGTAGAGAGTTTTGTTTATGGTCTGTGTAGGCTTAAGTACATTGTTTGTTTCGTTATGGTGTGTGTGATGTGGGTAGATCCTGGGGTTGGTTTTCTTCCTCCATACTCAGTCTCCAGTCTTGTGCAGTCTTAAGTGCCTTCACTGACCAAGCCATCTTGTTGGTGCCCAGTTTAAGTGTGTGTGCTTATCTGTCTGCCTGCCTGCCTGCCTACCTTTCCACCTAACTACCTCTACCTACCTACCTACCTACTTACTTACTTTTCGGGACAGGATCTCAGTATGTAGCCCTGGCTGTCTGGAACTGGCTATGTAGACCAGGCTAGCCTCAATCTTCTAGACATCCCTCTTGCTCTGCCTCTAAGTGCTGAGATTAAGGGTGAGTGCCACTAGTCCTGGCATATGTTTCTTTTTAAGAGACGGTCTGATTTTTGTAGCTCTGGCTGGCCTTGAACTCACTTTGTAGACTAGGCTGGCCTGTCTCCACCTCAGCCTCTGGATTAAAGGTGTGCACCACTGTTGTCCTTTCGTAGTCCCCGAGTGTTGTTGTCCTAAACAGACAGCTGTAGACACTTGCTTCCTAGACTGAGAGCCTGCACCTCCTGTCGAGTTGCTGGGGCTGGACTCCAGGTGACCTCTTCCTTCTCTTCACTTAGGAAAGAGGCCTGTGTCATATCAACACCTGTCCAACAGCATGCTGCAGAAGAGAGGCTATGAGAATTGTGCTGGAAATACACATTATCGACCAAATGACAAAAAAACTTGATTTCTGATGGTTTTGGGGGGAAAAGGTGAGTGTTAGTATCTTTAAATAGATTGTATTGGTTAATTTTCTTTTTAAAAGTTTAGAAATATTATCTTTAAGTTACATGTGTTGGTGATTTGTGTGCTGTGGAGGGGGAGTGTAGCGTGTCTTAGGGAGTCGTTTTCTCTTACCACGGGTGACATTGCTCAGATTGTCAGCTCGGCAGCAAGTGCCTGTACCCGGTGAACCATCTGAGTGGCCCCATCTTTGTTTTTTAAAATTTACAGTACTCAGAAACTATAGGTGTCTGGCAGTAGTTAGATAGCCCGTGAAATGTGTTGCGTCTTTACCATGTGGTGAGCATCTAATAAATCAAGCTTTAATCCTCACTGCGGCCAGGCCGTTAGGTCAGGGCTCAGCAGGCCACACTCCAGCTGCTGCTGCTGAGAAAAGGGGTTGGATTGGGATGTGCCACACCCGTTTGTTTACTCACAGTTCCATAGTGCCCTCCTGCTATAGCACAAAATTGGGTGTGTAACCCAGTAACCAAGGGTTACCATAGGTCTGCTGGAGATAGACAAGGTTCCTGACCTGAGGCTGGAAGACACAGACTCCAAGCCAGCCTGAGGAGATAGGCTTGGCCTGTGTGGCTTCCCAGAGTCCAGCTTCTTCTGCCTGGCATTGTCTTGGGTCTACACAGAGCTGAAGCTGTGCCTGCCTTCTTGGTTCAGAGCTGATCAGAGCATTCTGAAGTCCTTATCTGTTCTGGGAAGGGAACCTGGGGATGGGCAAGCAGAGGTGTGTTTTGACTTTTGGCTTAACAGTTCTGTTGTGTATGAGTGGCAGCTTCCTGAGCTCAGGGGGGCATTGTCAGCACTGCGTGGCTGTCCGTTTAGATGTCACAGCCTGGGCAGCTGCCATGCCAGGCTGACTCTTAGGCTGAGGACTTAGGACTTGAGCACTGCAATGCAGTTAAATGGCTTAGATGGTGCTCCTGGACAGAGGAGGCTGCCTCTCAGGTGAGTCCCATAAAACGTCCTGTGTGCACGTGGATGGAGCTGTGATGTAGAGGTGAGAAGATGCTCCAGCTTCAGGGAATAGGGGCTTTTGTTCAGCACCAGTTCGATTTTCCTTTTTGCAAGTAGGGAACAGGGTCTTGCTGTACAGCGTAGGCTAACTTTGAACTTGGGGATCCTGTTTCAGTTTCCTCAGTCCTGGTATTACAGAAGTGAGCCATTACACTGGGTAACCCTTCCTGAGTACTGGGTTCTGGTTCTTGGTGTAATTGTCTCATCCCCTGAGTAGTCCATCAACACATAACTTAGTCTCTAGCTGTGTTGATTGGGAAATTGGAGCTTAAGTGGAATCCTTTACTTGTAGGTTCCCATAGTTGACTCATGTATGTTGAAAATAGTATGACTTTTGTTGATGTGTGCATCTGTGAGTGAATGCCGTGTGAGTGCAGGTGCTCTTACTGTCCAGAAGAGGGTATTTGATCCCTGGGAGCTGGAGCTACAGGCATTGGTGAGCTGCCTGGCGTGGGTCCCCTGGAAGAGCCAGTCCTGGCAGCTAACTGTAGGGCCATTTCGCCAGCTTCTTTCTTTGGATCCTCGACCAGTGTGCTTTGTCCTAATGGCTTTCAACTGTTCCCCCTTAGGTCTCGCTGGATGCAAGTACACACTTTCCACGGAATCACACTTCGGTTCATCTTCTGAGAGCACGTGATGAGAGCTACTGAACAAGCTGTGACTGTATTGTACATAGACTCGCAGAGCAGAGAAGGAACACTACATTCTCCTAAGTTCTATTAACTTTTGTACCAAACAGCAATAAAAACTAGTGGGAGCAGTTGGGCTGTACACGAATGGGGACTGCAAATCTATTTTGTCCCTAAATATTTTTTTAAATAATTGACCAAATAAGTTTTTGCATACTTGAGCGCTGCTGAAAAGCAATCATTTGGGGTGGGGTGGGGTGGGGACTGTTGTAACGCTCGCACCTCAGGTAAATGTAAATACCTACGTTGTAAACTTGCTGAAGTACTGTGTGTATTTCTTTCCCTCATGGAGCTCAATGATTTGAGCAGTTTCTGCTTCTTTATGCTTTCTCATTTAAAGTGTGTTTTAAAGCAAATTCTCCCTGTCCTGTATTATGTTGAGTCCTCCACAGTCTATTGTTTGTCCTCACACAATTGCTGATGGAAGTGTTGGCACTCTGAAGATGGCTGTGCATCTCGAGTCAGCAGGACTGAACCTGGCACCTTTAGTCAGCTGTTATCAGGTAGTCAGCGAGGAAGATAACATTGTCTTCCTGTGGACAGGTTGTCCTGGAACCCCGGCATCCTGCCCTGCGGTGGCCTATGGTGCTTCTGAGCAAACGTGCCTACAGAGACGCCATCGCTCTGTAGGGTGGCAGAGGCAGGCTCCATGGGGGCCATCTCAGTTCTTCATTTCTGTTGTGAGAGTCAGTTTCTTGGAGAGTTGTCTGAGTTAAGTCTAGACAAATATGCCAAATTTCCTTGTGTGAACTGCATGCTGGGAAGCAATTTTAAAGGGAGTGAAAGGTTTGGGGAGATTTTTAGTTTGTATCCGGAGTCTTGGTGTGTCTGGTGTGAATTGTGAACACCTTGAGTGCTGACTGAGCCTCCTGGCAGGCAGGGAGAGAAGAGCTGCTGTAGTCCCCTTCGTCTCCCTTTTCTTTGTTTCTCGGCCAGGGCGATGTCCTCAGTGCACAGGCAGCTTGGGCTTGAGGGAAGACAGCCACCAGCTGGCTCGCTGGACGTTTTAAACTTGAGTTCCTTTGATGCCTTGAGTTTCTCCAACAGTTTTTGGGTTTAGCAAACCCAAAGTTTTATTAAGAAACTGTTTCAAAGGTGAATTTGCACTGCTCCCTTTCCGTACCCCACCCCCTCGGTAGGACAGAAGGGTGAAGAGCTCAGAGAACCCCAGCTCTTCCCACTCTGATTATGTGACATGGGGGTCCTTGGGAGGCCTGTGGACGGTCCCTAAGGGAGACCTGACCTCCTGTGTTGAAGGGAGACCCGGGTTGAGATGTGTCTGCTCTTGCAGAAAGTGCTTTTGTATCAAGAACACGTACACTAGGCCCTGTTCCCGTCCACAAGCTGAGCCATATGTACATAATCTAGACTGTTTTCTTAGGTTCTGCACTTTTATAGCCTATTTTTGAAGATTAACACATTTGCAAGATGATTGACTCAATCTTTGCCTAAATCCAGCGAGTATACAGGAAGCTCGCAGAGATGATAAATGTAAATCTTGAGGGGGGAGGTTATATACAATGGGGGGCAAAATTAAATCTGTATTAAAAAAAAAATCACCAAATCTATTAGAAAACAAGTCAATGTGTGTAATGCTGAAATTTTGGGGGCTTTCAGATTTCTCTAGTTATATTTTCTGAATGCATAAAAATTCCAGGTTTTGTTTGTTTATAAACAGCCCTTGTACTTCACAATGTGTTCTTATCATCAGTATTAACTCTCGGGATACTACTGGCTTCCTGTGTCTTTCCTTTGCGGCAACAGTACATGTGATAGAGGTACAATTCGTTGGATTTTTGTTAATGTATTTATTTCATTCCGGTTTGATTTATTTTAATTGTTGATACTTAAGTTGTCAGACCGTAGACATGCTTTATTTATGATATATTTCAGCTTAAAGTTATGTTATTATATGTGGATGTAAATATAGATTTGGTGTTTTACAGCTCTGGTGTTCTGGTTTTTATTGTGTCCCTGGTTCTCTCTCTCTCTCTCTCTCTCCCCCCCCCCCCCTTCCCCTCTCCCTCCCCCCCTCCGTGTGTGTGTGTGTGTGTGTGTGTGTGTGTGTGTGTGTGTGTGTGTGTGTACGTGTGTACATGTACGTACGTACATACGTACGTACTTCTGGGGGTTGGTTTTCTCCTTCCCTGTGGGGCCCTGAAGGAGAAAATTACCTGAACTCAGGTCATTAGGCTTGCCTGCAGATGGCTTTACCCACTGAGCCACCTTGCTGGCTTTGGGCCCTGGTTCCTGTTTTAAATTTTAACTTTTGCTTGTTTTATTTACTTTAAAAAAATTAAATTTTTTGTCTGTGCTCATGGACGTTAGAAGAGGGTGTTGCATTCCCTGGAACTGATGTTATGAATGGTTGTGAGGCCACCACATAAGTGCCGGGTACAGAGCCCTGTCCTCAGAGTCCTGGCCAGAGCAGCCAGTGCTCCTGACTCCTGGGCCGGCTCTCACACTTGTTCTTTTTTTTAAGTCTTATTTTTATTTTGTGTCGGGGTACATGCAACATGATATGCATGTGGAGGTTGGAAGACAACCTTTAAGGGTTGGTTCTTTATTTCCACCACGTAGAAGGGCCTGGGGACCCGACCTGTATGCCAGGTAGTGAGTGCCTTTTACATACCAAGCTGGAGGTTTAGTTGTGTTGTTAGGGATGGGGGTTTGGGAGCACTTAGTGCTTTCCACCCTCCGGTCCTGGGTTTGAGACCGGCTCTGTACACTGGATACCCCAGACCCATCACTTCCTGGTTTTATTTGAGACCGGCTCTGTACACTGGATAGCCCAGACCCACCACTTCCTGGGTTTATTTGAGACTGGCTCTGTACACTGGATAGCCCAGACCCACCACTTCCTGGGTTTATTTGAGACCGCCTCTGTACACTGGACAGCCCAGATCCATCCCTTCCTGGGTTTATTTGAGACCTCCTCTGTACACTGGACAGCCCAGATCCATCCCTTCCTGGGTTTATTTGAGACCTCCTCTGTACACTGGACAGCCCAGACCCATCAGACTTCGCATGTGGCTCAGGTTGACTTCAGACTTGCTCTCTTGCCACTGCTTTCCAAGTCCTGAGATTACGTGTTCGGTTTTTCCTAGGATTTTGGAAAGCAAACCTCAGACATAATTTTATCTCCGAACTATGTGAATGTGCATCTCTAGCAGATAAAGACTAAAATGTTTTAGTTTATTATATGTGAGTGTTTTGCCTGCATGTATGTGTATGTACCACATGTGTGCCTGCTGTTCAAGGCAGTCAAGAGAGCATGGGACACCCCAGAATTGAAGTTATTGATGGTTGTAAGCTACCATGTGGGTGCTAGGAATTGAACCTGGGTCACAGGCCCTGGGGGACCAGTGTTTCTCACTATCAACCTCTTCCAGTCAGTGTATTTTATGGCATTTCAAAAGTATCTCTGATGGAAGGCCCATTACTGTTTAGTCAAAGGAGCCAGGAGCTACATTAGTAAATCAGGTGCTGGGTTTCTTGAGCCACATTTCCCCCCAACCCCTCTCCTGTGCACTGTGACACTAGTTACTGAAGAGACTGGGCCCTTGACCTGGGTGAGATTTGGTTCTGTAGCTTGGGGTTTATTGCCCTTGTCTCTGATCCGTGTTACTGAACTGAGAAGTTAAAACCTTAAGGTGGATTTGGGTTCAGTTTTTTCTGGAATAAGGGTGAATTCCTCCTATTTCTAGCCGGTAGGGATACCAGGCCGAATAGTGGGTTAGGGTGGGTTAGAACCATGCCTTTGTAAAGTTGCCCCACCTTTCTGCTTAAGCTTTCAGTGGCCAAAAATCAAAGCTGGGAATGTGGAAAAGATGTTTATAAAAGTTCCATGGGGCTGGTGAGGTGGGTCTGTGGATAAAGGCAGCTCCTGCCGTGCTTGAACCGGTAATGGTGGAAGGAGGGAACCAGTGCCTGCAAGTTGTCCTCTGGCTTCAACACACACACACACACAGACAGAGTTATTTACAGAAAGCTTTGTGGAGACCAATGAGATGGTTCAATGGTAAAAGCATTTATCCTCCAAACCTGATTTCCTGAGTTCAGTCCCTGAAACCCACATACATACTTACACAGACACATAAATAGAATAAATACAAGTGTAATAGAGTATTTAAAAGTTAAAAGATTCCATTGTTCCTTAATCATCTATTGAAACTATAAAGGAGACCATTTCATGGTGGTTGGGAACTCAGGCCTATAATCCCAGCACTGGGGAAGCTGAAGCAGGAGGATTGTGAATTACAGGCCAGTTTGGGTTACTCAAGGAGAGCCTGTCTGTAAGTAACAAAAGCAGGACCCCCAGACTTGTTTTGTGGCTCTGAAATACGGTTTGAACAAAGACTAAATTCCTGGCTGCTGCCTCCTGACTTAGCAGAGACCCAGGAATGAATGCGTTACTGTGTGTGACACATGCTTTAGGCAACTAGTCGAGTCTCTGGCTGGCCAATGGCAGTATTGCCTGGTGGTCCAGGGTTTGTTGAGAGTGTTGTGGAATCATCACCCCTTTGCTGTGACCAGACCTGATTTCATCTTGGGTTCTTTGTATTATAAAGGTAAACAATTTTAAAGTATGTATGTGTATCTGTGTGGACACCCACAGGGACCAGTAAAGGACCCCAGATCCACTGGAGCTAGAGTTGTAGGATGTTCTCAGCTACCCTATGTGTGTGCAAGTGCTCATGACCACTGAGCCTTTCAGCCCACCTTTTTAAAAAAGATTTGTTTGTAATTATGTGTTATGTGTATGTGAACACACTACCCAAGGGTGCCAGGGTCATTGGCTCCTTAGAGGCATAGCTGTGATCTGCCTGAGGTGAGTACTGGCAATTGAACCTCAGGTCCTCTGAAAGAGCAGTTAGTACTTTTAACCGCTGAGCTCTTTCTCCAGGCCTCAATTTTTTTTTCATTTTTATTAAGAAATTTTCTATTCATTTTACATACCAACCACAGATCCCCCTCTTCTCCCTCCTCCTGTTCCCCCCCCCCCCCCCCCCCCCAAACTTACCTCCCGTTTCCACCTCCTCCAAGGCAAGGTTTCCCATGGGGAGTCAGCAGAGCCTGGTACATTCAGTTGAGGTAGGTTCAAGCCCCTCCCCCATGCACCAAGGCTGTGCAAGGTGTCTCACCATAGGCACTGGGCTCCAAAAAGCCCGCTCATGCACCAGGGATGGATCCCAATCCCACTGCCTGGGAACCCCCTAACCAGTTCAAGCTAAACAACTGTCTCGCCTATCCAGAGGG
>CABHPP010114278.1:24520-49428 GCA_902168425.1 Peromyscus attwateri
TATGATGACAGGGTATTCACCAATCTGATTACCGGAGTAGGCCAGTTTAGGCACGCTCTCCACTATTGCTAGTAGTCTAAGGTGGGGTCATCCTTGTGGATTCCTGGGAACTTTCCTAGCATCCTGTTTCTCCCTATTCCCATGATGTCTTCATTTATCATGGTATCTCTTTCCTTGCTCTCCCACTCTGTCCCTGTTCCAGCTGGATCCTCCCGTTCTCTTATGTTCTCATCCCCCGTCCCTTGCCCTCCATTACCCCCCTTCTCACCCCCAGTTTGCTTATGTAGATCTCATCTATTTCTCCTTCGCTGGGTGATCTATGCATCCCTCTTAGGGTTCTCCTTGTTCGCTAGCTTTCCTGGAGCTGTGGGTAGTCTGGTTATCCTTTGCTTTACATCTACTATCCACTTATGAGTGAGTACATACCATGTTTGTCCTTCTGAGTGAGGGTTACCTCACTCAGGATGGTATTTTCTAGTTCCATCCATTTGCAGATTTCATGATGTCATTGTTTTTTACTGCTGAGTAGTACTCCATTGTGTATATGTGCCACATTTTCTTTATCCATTCTTTGGTTGAGGGGCACCTAGGTTGTTTCCATGTTCTGGCTATTATGAATAATGCTGCTCTGAACATAGTTGAGCATGTGTCCTTGTGTTATGATTGAGCATTCCTTGGGTATATGCCCAAGAGTGGTATAGCTGGGTCTTGAGGTAGATTGATTCCCAATTTTCTGAGAAACTGCCATACTGATTTCCAAAGTGGCTGTACCAGTTTGCACTCCCACCAACAGTGGAGGAGTGTTCCCCTTGCTCTGCATCTTCTCCAACATAAGCTGTCATCAGTATTTTTGATCATAGCCATTCTGACAGGTGTAAGATGGAATCTCAGAGTCATTTTGATTTATATTTCCCTGATGACTAAGGATGTTGAGCAATTCTTTAAATGTCTTTCAGCCATTTGGGATTCTTCTGTTGAGAATTCTCTGTTTAGCTCTGTAGCCCATTTTTTAATTGTTTGGTATTTTGATGTCTAATTTCTTGAATTTTTTTAAAAAAATATATTTTGGAGATCAGCCCTCTGTCAGATGTGGGGTTGGTGAAGATCTTTTCCCATTCTGCAGCCTGTCATTTTGTCTTTTGAGTGTGTCCTTTGCCCTACAAAAGCTTCTCAGTTTCAGGAGGTCCCATTTTATTAATTGTTGCTCTCAGTGTCTGTGCTACTTATATTTAGGAAGTGGTCTTCTGTGCCAGTGCGTTCAAGACTACTTTCTCTTCTATCAAGTTCAGTGTAACCGGATTTATGTTGAGGTTTTTGATCCAGATAGGGATCTATTTGCAATCTTTACATGCTGACATCCAGTTATGCCAGCACCATTTGTTGAAGATGCTTTCTTTTTTTCCATTGTACAGTTTTGTCTTCTTTTCAAAAATCAGGTGTTCACAGGTGTGCAGATTAATTTCAGGGTCTTCCATTCGATTCCATTGGTCCATATGTCGGTTTTTATGCCAGTACCAAGCTGTTTTTATTACTGTAGCTCTATAGTAGAGCTTGAGGTCAGGGATGGTGATGCCTCCAGAGGTTGCTTTATTGTACAGGATTCTTTTAGCTATCCTGGGGTTTTTGTTTTTCCATATGGAAGTTGAATATTGTTTTTTCCAAGTCTGTGAAGAATTGTGTTGGGATTTTATGGGAATTGCTTTTGGTAAAGATTGCCATTTTTACTATGTTAATCCTACCTGTCTATGAGCATGGGAGATATTTCCGTTTCCTGATATCTTCTTCGATTTCTTTCTTCAGAGACTTATCAGAGTTCTTATCATACAGTCTTTCATTTGCTTAGAGTTACCCCAAGGTATTTTATATTATTTGTGGCTATTGTAAAGGGTGGTGTTTCTCTGATTTCTTTCTCAGCCCATTTATCATTTGTATATAGGAGGGCTACTGATTTTTTTTTTTTTTAGTTAATCTTGTATCCTGCCACATTACTGAACATGTTTGTCAGTTGTCAGAATTCCCTGGTAGAATTTTTGGGGTCACTTATGTATACTATCATATCATCTGCAGATAGCAAAACTTTGACTTCTTCCTTACATATTTGTATCCCCTTGATCTCCTTTTGTTGTCTTATTGCTCTAGATAGAACTTCAAGTACTATATTGAATAAATATGGGGAGAGTGGAAGCCTTGTCTTGTTCCTGATTTTAGTGGAATCGCTTTGAGTTTCTCTCATTGTCTGTTGTTATATCTCCCTTTTCATTTCTGATTTTGTTAATTTGGATGCTCTCTTTCTCTGCCTTTTGGTTAATTTGGATAAAGGCTTGTCTAGTTGATTTTCTCAAAGAACCAACTCTTTGTTTCATTGATTCTTTGTATTGTTTTTTTTGTTTATTGATTTCAGCCCTCAATTTGATTATTTCTGGCATCGATTCCTCCTGGGTGAGTTTCCTTCTTTTTGTTCTAGAGCTTTCTGGTGTGCTGTTAAGTCACTAGTGTGAGATTTCTCCATCTTCTTTATGTGGGCATTTAGTGCTGTGAATTTTCCTCTTAGCACTACTTTCATAGTGTCCCATAGTTTGGGTATGTTGTACATTCATTTTCATTGAATTCTAGGAAGTCTTTAATTTCTTTATTTCTTCTTTGCCCATTGGTGATTCAGTTGAGCATTATTCAGTTTCCATGAGATTATAGGCTTTCTGTAATTTTTGTTGTTGTTGAAATCTAACTTTAAGCCATGGTGGTCTGATTAAAAAAAAAAAAAGGAGGTTATTCCAATTTTTTTGTATCCATTGAGATTTGCTTTGTGACTGAGCATGTGGTCAATTTTAGAGGAAGTTCCATGGGGTGCTGAGAAAAAGGTATATTTTTTTGTGTTAGAGTGGAATATTCTGTAGATAACTATTAAGTCCATTTGAATCAAATGTCTGTTAGTTCCCTTATTTCTCTGTTAAGTTTCTGTCTGGCAGACCTGTCCATTGGTGAGAGTGGGGTGCTGAAGTCTCCCACTACGAGTGTGGGGTTTGATGTGCCATTTAAGCTTTAGTAAAGCTTTAGTTTCTTTTTCAAATGTGGGCGCCCTTGTATTTGGAGCACAAATATTCAGAATTGAGACTTCATCTTGGTGGATCTTTTCCTGTGATGAGTATGTAATGTTCTTCCCGATCTCTTTTGACTGATTTTAGTTTGAAGTCTATTTTATTAGATATTAGGATAGCTACACAAGCTTGCTTCTTAAGTCCATTTATTTAGAAAGTTCTTTCCCAGCCTTTTATTCTAAGGTAGTGTCTGTCTTTGAGGTTGAGGTGTATTTCTTTTTTTTTTTTGTTTGTTTGTTTTTGGTTTTTCGAGACAGGGTTTCTCTGTGTAGTTTTGCGCCTTTCCTGGAACTCACTTGGTAGCCCAGGCTGGCCTCGAACTCACAGAGATCCGCCTGGCTCTGCCTCCCGAGTGCTGGGATTAAAGGCGTGCGCCACCACCGCCCGGCAAGGTGTATTTCTTGTATGCAGCAGAAGGATGGATCCTGTTTTCATATCCATTCTGTTAGCCTGTGTCTTTTTATAGGTGAATTGAGACCATTGATATTAATGGATATTAATGACCAGTGATTGTTAATTCCTGTCATTTTTTGGTGGTAGTGTTGTGTGTTTCCCTTCTTTGGTATTTGTTGGTGTGGGATTATCTATTGCCTGTGTTTTCATGGGTGTATCTAACTTCCTTAGGTTGTATTTTTCCTTCTAGTGCTTTCTGTAGGGCTAGATTTGTGGATTGGTATTGTTTAAATCTGTTTTTATCATGGAATATTTTGTTTACTCCGTCTATGGTGATTGAGAGTTTTGCTGGGTATAATAGTCTGGGTTGGCATCCGTGGTCTCTTAGTGTCTGCATAACGTCTGTCCAGGACCTTCTGGCTTTCAGTCTCCATTGAGAAGTCAGGTGTTATTTTGATGGGTCTGTCTTTATATGTTACTTGGCCTTTTTCCTTTGCAGCTCTTAATATTTATTCTTTATTCTGTATGTTTAGTGGCTTGATTATTATGTGGCAAGGGAACTTTTTTTTGGGATCCAGTCTATTTGGTGTTCTGTAAGCTTGTATCTTCATAGGCATTTCCTTCTTAAGGTTGGGAAAGTTTTCTTCTATGATTTTGTTGAATATATTTTCTGTGCCTTTGAGTTGGTATTCTTCTCCTTCTTCTATTCCTGTTATTCTTAGGTTTGGTCTTTTCATGGTGTCCTAGATGTCCTGGACATTTTGTGTTATGACTTCGATGGCTTTAGTGTTTTCTTTGACTGACGAATTTATTTTCTCTATCATATCTTCAATGCCAGAGATTGTTTTATCTCTTGCATTCTGTTGGTTATGCTTGCATCTGTAGCTTGTTATGTACGCTTCCTGTTCATTTACTCAGATTTTCCATTTCCACCATTTCCTCAGTTTGTGTCTTCTTTATTGTCTCTATTTCATTTTTCAAATCTTGAACTGTTTCCTTCACCTGTTTAGTTACTTTTTCTTGGCTTTCTTTAAGGGATTTATTGATTTCTTCCAGTTTTTTGTTTGTCTTTTTCTCGATTTCTTTAAGAGAATTTTTCATTTCCTTGTTAAAGGCCTCTATTATCTTCTTAAAGTCATTTTTAAGGCCAATTTCTGCTACTTCTGCATTGGGATGTTCAGGTCTTGCTGATGTTGAACACTAGGTTCTGATGGAGCCATATTGGTCTTTATATAGTTGACTGTATTTTTGCACGGGCGTCTACCGATCTTTTCCTCCACTCAGTGCAAGCAGTGTCTGTGTCTGAAGGAGCCTCTCTTGGTCCAATGGGAGCTCTTGGTCTAATTGGGGCTCTTGGTCCAATCGGTGCTGATGGATTCTGTTTCTCAGGGAGCAGCTCTTCGTCCAATCAGCGCTGGGGGGCTCTGTCTCAGGGAGCAGCTGAAGTCTCAGAGGGTGAGTAGGTTTGAGAGGGTGGGGCTTGTAGGTTACAGGGTCTGGTGGAGGATGGTGGTAGTCTGACCTGCCTGCAGGAGACCTGCCTGCTGGCCTGAAATTGGGATTGCAATGGGTGGTGATGTGGGGGTGCAGGGTTGTGCCCCTGGGCCCAAAGCCTAGAGTCTGGGTTGTTCGGCCATGAGAACAAAGGCTCACCTCTTAGTCCAATTGGCACTAGCGGGCTCTGTCTTAGGGAGCAGCTGCAGTCTCCACAAATTATTAATTATGTGTATGTGACTGCAGGTGCCACAGACCAGAGCATCTTCAGTAAGAGCAAGAAGCCCTGTAAAAGGTTGAGCTCTCTCCACCACGAGAAATGGAGGTCAGGACTTACTGGAGCAGGGAGAGGGTTTGAGTTCCTGGTGACTGGGTTCTTGTATCGTTTTGATGTTGGGAACATGAAAATACAGGTTTTCCTTTCTTTTTTTTTAAAGGGTGTGGAGCACACACCTTAGTGAATTATACTGTTCTTGTCAATTCACATTCTAGAGTCTTTGACTTTTCATATTGATTTGAACACCTGGGTTCTGGGTGACATCATGACTTACTACTTTAGCTTACTGTATACAAACAATGCCAGTGTTGCTCTAGTTCGCTCATGGAGGCCTTTATATTTCTTCTTGAAGCTGTTTGTCTAAAGCAGTGCTCAGTTGTTGCCCCAGAATAGCAAGGTCATTAGAAATGCAGATTGTCAGGTTTCCCTAGACCTGTTGGGTCAAGTACCACAGGGGGCGGGGCAGCATCCAGATCCTTTGCTGGTAGGGACTTGCAGGGATACCTCATGAGGACAGCCGTGTAATAATGAGCTGGGGAGGGTGATAGGAATCTCTTTCCGGCCGAAATACCCACCTCTGGACGTGCTCTTTAGCTGGAAACTAGATGTAACTGTCTTGCTTGCATGTCCTGGGTGCTGAGATTACAGGTGTGCGCCTCCACATTAGGTTTTTGTTGATTTTTGAGAGGCGCTTTCTTGAGAAATACTAATTGAATGCTGGAGTAAACTCATGGGTGCCTCCCCTATAGGACCCAAAGACCAAGACTGAAGTGTCACCACCAGGTGGCCCCTGTGAACAATAAACACCATCCCCTTGTTTCCGGCTTGACTGTTCAGCTTTCATATCTGGGGCAAGTTCTCAAAGATGAACATGTTTGAGTCAACTGGAGGATTACTGTAATGTTTACCATCCAGAGAGGTCCTCTCCACTCCTTACACAGTGTGGTCACAGCACTGGGGTAAGAGGGTGCAGGTGCTGTTTTGGTATTTTTTCCCAGAGACACCAGAAACCCAATTTAACTTTAAAAAAGAACGAATCAGGCTGAGAATTGTCAGTGCTCACCTGGTATGTGTGAAGCCCTGGGGTGAATCCGCAGCCACACTAACTAGGACAGTGGTGCACTCCTATAACCCCAAGGTGTTTGTCTTGTCTAGCATGGCTCCAGGAATGGGTCTGACTTGGGCTTGAAGGGGTGAAGAAGAAGGACACAAAATGGACACACAGAAAAGCTGGGATTGGGTGGTCTGGGCTAGAGAAACCACACCACCCCCAGGGGGAAGCGCAGTGAGTTCGTTATATAGAGTTGAACAGAGGGTTAGCACATACAGCTGAGGAAGGAGGCGGGGCTTATGCTATGCGGCTGGTCCAAGGAGGCAGCTAGCTCATCGTGGTAGGACTGTTCTCTGTAGGGGCAGAGTAGCCGTAAACACCCTGGGGGAGACAGCCAGGGTGGACATTTCCAGCCCATGTCAGCACCTCACTGGGACCCGAGGAAGCTTTGCCCTTCCTCTGATGGTGTCCTTGGCACCTGGTGCCTGTGCCAACAGCACACATTCCCTCAGGACTTCACCCAGGGCTCTCTCTGCTCCCTGCTCGTGTTGTGGAAGCAGAGCCAGGAGGGTTCCAAGTGCCAGGTCCTAATTGCTGCTGCTGCCTTCTCTACTTGGATTCTGAGTCAGGATGCCTCTGTCTTCTGCCGAGCAAAAGTGGAAATGGGGTAGGTGGGTCCCAGATCAAAGTAACGTGTTCTGAGGGGGTGGTGGCTTATGTCTATAATCCCAGTATGTGGGAGATGGAGGCAGGGGATTGGGAGTTTAAGCCTGGTCTGTCTCAAAAACAAAACAAACCAGTCGCCCACCACCAGCAACCCTAGTAAATGACCCTTGAGAAGAAAGCAAGGTAACTGTGGGAAGAGGCTGGTCCTGATGTAAGAGTGAGAGTTAAACCTGCCTCTTCCTTTCTCTGCCATGCCTTCTTCCGGGATTCCTGTCTCTCTCTTGTGCCTGTCACCATCTTTAAAATTCCAGGATTCTATTCCCAGTAGCTCATGACCGCTCACAACACCCTGTAACTCCAGTTCAGGGAACTGATGTCTTTCACCTCTGAAGGCCCTTGCACTCAAGTGGTGCACGTAAGCTTGCACAGACACACACACACACACACACACACACACACACGTGTAAGTAATAAATCTTAAGAAATGATCATACACTGCCACCAGCCGCATGGTGCTGTCATTGACCACACAAATTATATTTGGAATTAATAAGCTTTCATACTTTAAAATTTTTTTATTTATTTTTGAAAGATTTATTTATTTTGGGATTATAGAGATCATTTAGCAGTTAAGATCACTTCGTTGCTCTTCCAGAGGACATGAGTTCCAGTCCCAGCACCCACATGGTGGCTCACAGCCATCTGTAACTCCAGTTCCAGGGGATCCGATACCTCTTTTCTGACTTCCCAGGGGATCAGGTATGTATGTGCAGGCAAAACATCTAAGCACATAAAAAAACAAAACAAAACAAAACAAAACAAACCCCCCAAAAAAACCTAAGAGAAAAGATTTACGTGCCTGTGTTTTACCTGCATGTATGTTTGTGCGCCTGTGTGCCCGGTGCTTGGAGAGGCCAGAAGAGCGCGTTGGATCCCCTGGAACTGGAGTTACAGATGATTGTGAGCCATCACGTGTGGGTGCTGGAAACTGAGCTCAGGACCCCTGGAAGGGCCACCGATGCTCTTAACCATGGAGCCAACTCTCCCATTTTTGTTTAAGAAAAAAAATTTTTTGAGGTGGGGTCTCAATGCAATTTAGGTTGGCCTTCAACTTACCATGTAGCGGGAGAGTCTTGACGCCTTCATACTTCTGCCCCCTCCACTCCCCCTTTGATTACAGGTTGTGCCTCAGTTGAGATATTTTAGAACCATGATGTAGGGATGTGTTAGTTTCCTTATGTGTCTGAAATTTTTGGTAATATGAATCTCATAACCTTAGGAACTTGCCAAAAATCTCCCAGTCCAAGTGGACGGAAGCTTTTTCTTCGCCACATGGTGGCGCTGGCAGCAGGTACGTGGTAGTGTGGATGCTCCTTTGTGGAGCTCAGGCCTCAGTGTGGCTGTTGTTTTGTTGGAGCTTAGATACACAGTTGCTCTGGCAACTGACCCTGTCTTGGGAGTGTTTTTCACAGCCCTTGACATACTGATGAAATTGCTCTTAATAAAAATACCAAGTCAAATCTGCAAATGGTTAAATCACCAACGGCATCGACAATGGAAAACGAGGGTCCGTCTCACCTTTCCTCCGCTGCCACTGCCATAGCTCCTGATGGGATGACTGTGTGCTAGGTATGGTGGCACATGACTGTAACCCCAAAATTCTAGAAGCTGAGGCCTGAATTCAAGGTCAGCTGGGCTACGGAGTTGAGACCCTGTCTCAAAAACAAGAGTGAGCTGGAGGAGTGGCTCATCGGTTAAGAGTACTTGCTGCTCTTGCAGAGGACTTGGGTTCGATTCCCAGCACCCACATGGCAGCTCACAACCACCTGTAGCTTCAGTTCCAGGGGATCCAACACCGTCTTCTGGCTTTTGTGGACACTAGGCATGCAGGTAATGTTCAGACACATATGCAGGAAAAGCACACATACACGTAAAATAAAAACAAGCTAGAAAAACAGAATTATTTTCTGTTAAGGCAGTTATTTAAAAACACTTAGATTACAGAAAAAATGTATTGGGGGTGGTGGAGTCAGGGTGTGTGAGTGGAAGCCAGAGGACAGCCTGCAGGAGGAAGCTCTCCTACAAGAGCAGCCAGTGCTCTTACCCACTAAGCCATCGCCTTTCTAGCCCTTCAAGGTAGTTCTTAAGCCATCTACAAAAACTGAATTTGACCAGAGTTCGGGTCCAGCTCCAGGGGATCTGATGCCTCTGGCCTCCCTTCAGCACTTGGCCTCATGTGGACACACACCTATATATAATTAAAAATAATAAAAAGAAACCTAAAAAGCAAACAAAAAACCGAATTATAGCCAGTGTTTCCTGAACCCTTCTTTGTACTCGGCAGCTTCGTCTGCTCTTGTGCATTTAACATGTTTATTATTGTCGATGTGACACCATGTGGTGTGTGGGTGCATGTGACATGGCACACTGGAGGTCAGAGGGCAACTCCATGGAGCTGGGTATCTCCCACTTTCATGTGGGCTCTGGGGGTCCAACTCAGGTTGCCAGGCATGAGGCAAGCTTTTTACCCTCAGCCATCCTGCTGGCTCCTTGCTTTTAATTTTTTTTTTTTTTTTTCTTTTCCCGAGACAGAATTTCTCTGTGAAACAGTCCTGGCTGTCCTGGGACTCGCTCTTGCTTTGAATTTATATCTCAATCTCACAGCTGGAGTAGGGCCTGCTCTTCCGCGCTATGTACTAGTAAACTTCAGTAAACTGACAGCTAGCGTCAAAATATGATCTCAGCAATGAAGTCTAGATACGCTGCAGGGACGTCTTCATCCTGTCGGATTGTTTTTCTCTCTGGAGAATTGTGGAAGGTCAGGTACCGGCAGCTTTTGGTTGCATTAAAGGAAGCAGGTTAGGGCAGCTTCCTGATTTGGTGTAGCAGAGAAGCCCCGCCCCCCATTCCTGGTGCAGGTAATGCAGCTTTTGGCCACACGGGGGCAGCGTTCGCTAAGGAGCGCAACCGGTTGCAAGTTAGAGACAAAGGCCGGAAGAGCAGCCAAGATAAACTGGCCCTGGGATTTCCACCAGGTTCAGGAAATTAAGCAGCAATCCTGGGCTGTGGGTAAACAGATACAGACCAGGCATGGGCTGAGACTGTCAAAGCGAGGGTTCCGATCTGTGAAGGTGGGGAGGAAGGGCTCATAGCAGACCCTCACTGTGGGGGACACTGCACAGTCCTGGCCCTGGGACACCCTGAGAACTTCTTCACAGGCAGAGGACGCTGCTTGCTCTGGTGTGATGATTGATTTCAAAGAGAATCAAAGAAAGTCTTAATTTTGTGTGGGGCAGTGGTTCACAGATTTCCATAATTCATTGGCCAATAATGTTGAACAGTTCGTGCTGTCCCAGGACACCGTGTTTTGATTTTGCCAGATGAAGAAGATTATTAAAAAATATAGCGCCGGGCGTTGGTGGCGCACGCCTTTAATCCCAGCACTCGGGAGGCAGAGGCAGGCGGATCTCTGTGAGTTCGAGGCCAGCCTGGGCTACCAAGTGAGCTCCAGGAAAGGCGCAAAGCTATACAGAGAAACCCTGTCTCGAAAAACAAAAACAACAACAACAACAAAAATATAGCAACAAACCTGGCGGTGGTGGTGCACACCTTTAATCCCGGCACTCGGGAAACAGAGACGGGGATCTTTGTGTGTTTGAGGCCAGCCTGGTCTAGAAAGCGAGCTCCAGGACAGTCAGTAAAACACAGAGGAACCCTGTCTTGAAAACAAACATAACAAATAACAAAGCAGTGGTTGCATGTAAATACATAACTCCATTTATAAGAAGTCACATCTGACCCAAAGCTCTGAGATTTTTTTTGTTTGTTTTTGTTTTGTTTTTATGTTTTTAGACAAGGTTTCTCTGTGTAGCCCTGTCTGTCCTGGAACTAGCTTTGTAGATCAGGCTGGCCTCGAACTCACATTAAAACTGAGCCTGGACTTAGCCCCAAACTCCTGCTAACACTGCCTCCTGTCTACTTAGAGCAGTGGTTCTCTATCTTTCTAATGCTTCCACCCTAAAGTTCCTCAGGTTGTGCTGACCCCCAGCCATAAAATTATTTTCCTAGCCACTTCATAACTGTAATTTTGCTACTGTTATGAATTGTGACGTAATTATCTGTGTGTTTCTGATGGTCTTAGGCGACCCCCGTGAAAGGGTAATTTGAATGGGTCGAGACCCACAGGTTGGAAATGCTGACTTAGCAGAATATTGAACTGAAGGAAAGAGGAGGCCTCTTAACTTTCTTCTCTTGATTTTTATTAAGTCCCATGGAAGATGCTCATTGGCTGGTATCCAGGGACATGATGGACCCTGATTTCCTGGGTCGGATTGCTCATCTTTGCTCATCCTTGGGTGAAGGAATGAGCCACACCCAAACCATATCTATTGGGACTAGGAGTGGGTCCCAAAGGAAATCCCAAAGTGCTGTTAGGAAAAGATTAGAGGAAGCTGGAGATTCGGCTCATCAGGTAAGAGCACTTCCTGCTTTTGCGGAAGACCGAGCCCCCAGAGCTGGTGTCAGGAGGCTAACGACCACCTGCCTGCAACTCCAGCTCCAGCGCAAACTGCTTTCTCCTGGCCTCTGCAGCCATCTGCATGCTCCTGCACACACACTGACAGATCCACGCGCATGCACAAGTAAATAACCAGAAATACAATTTAAAGACAGGGGAGAGAGGGCTGGCTAGATGGCTCTGCAGGTAAAGAAGATTCTTATCTCAAACCCGGGGACCTGAGTTTGGTCCCTAGGACCCGGATGGAGGAATGAGAGAATGGACTACCACACTCTGTCCTTTGCTCTGCACACGTGTGGGCCCCTCCCCCAGGATAAGTGTGAAAATGAAATGAGTAAATGAGAGGTCACTGGAGAGCAGCTCTCCTTGTTAGCTCTCTTGCTTGCAAAGGATCCAGCCATCTTCCAAGGTCCGGTGGCTTCTCCCCAGAGGAAGAGAAATCAGACACCCCCATTCATGGCTACTGCCAGAGTCCAGCAGTGGCCTCAGCTTTCTTCCCAGGGGGCCTCAACTTAAAAGAGAATGTGAGAGTGATCCTGGCAGCACTAAGTGGACTTGTGGGCTAAGAAAAAGAGCACTGGAAGTTGGGAGGGAGGCATGGGAAGTACGGAGGAGTTGGAAGGAGGAGGAGGCGGTTTTGATCAAAACATATTGTACACATGTATGAAATGCTCACTGAAAAAAGAGAGAGAATGTGACTTGAAAGGGAACCCCAGCTTTTCAAAGGGAAACATTGTTAGCAGCAGAACAGCAGCACACAGAAAGAAGGTTGAGGAAATTGAAGCTGGGTGTGGTGACTGGTGCCTGTAAAGACAGTGCTCAAATGGCCAGTCCAGCCAGGGCTCTTCACCAAAACTCTGTCTTAAAAGTGGGTGGAGGGATGTAGCTCAGCGGTAGAGTGCTTGCGGAGCAGGCAGGAGGTCTGGAGTTCAGTCCCAGTACTGCATAAACCGTGGTGGTGCATCAGCACTAGGAGAATGAGAATTTCAAGGTCATCCTTGGCTGCATTGCCTGGGCTACATATGACTGTGTCTCAACAAACCACCTGGAGGTGAGGGAATGTGGCAGAGTTGAAGCTTGTACCCTCTGGCACCCTCAAATCACATAACAATCTGTAGCCACCTTTAATGGGCCATTAAGTTCCTGCTTGGTTACAAGGCCAGGAACTTAGATGGTTGTCTTTCATAACCACTAAAACCCAAGATTTCTTTTTATTTTTTTCAAAGACAGGTAATTCTATGCGACCCACAATTCCCTTTGTAGAACAGGCTGGCCTGGAACTCTCACCTCCTGGGTGCTGGGACTAAAGGCTTTGCCACCACACCCTGACCACGATCCTTTAATGTTATAGAGAAGATTATTTCTATTGTTGGTAGTTTGCCAATATTTCTAAACCACCACCAACAATGCCACTGCCTCCGCTGCCACCGCCGCGGCCACCACCACCAGAAACCTAGGACTCAAGATGGGCAAAAGACATCTATGCTGGGCTGGTTAGGTGGCTCACTGAATAGAGATGCTCGCTGCCAAGTCTACCTACCTAAGTTTGATCGCTGAACCCACATGGTGGGAGGGGAGAGCTGACTCCTGCACACTGCACACCCGATCCTGTGTGTTCTGTCCCGGTTTGTGTCAGGCATTCTTTTATGCCTTGGTTTGACCATATCACACTCCTTCAGTCTTAGCTCTGCCGCAGCGTCTCTTGGAGAACGTCCCCTGTGATGTAGTCTGGTGCAGCCTACAGTAAGGAGCTAGCTAGTACTCCTTTGTTAGACTCCGGTTGGCAAGGCTAAGCTGGGGATTTGCTCAGAGCTCCTTGGCAGCCGCGCTTAGACTGTGCCTCAGAGGGAAACATTAAGGAGACTTCTTGTTTGTGTTTCCAGTGGTTGATCTGGCTGTCATTGAGTGGAGGCATCTAGAGGAACCACACACGGGCTCTTTGTGCATCCTGGATGTCCGCAGTGTCTGGATTCTGAGGGTGAAAACAAGAAAAGGAGGCACAGGAAAATTGCTGTGTTTTTTTATTTGGTTTTGGAGATAAGAGTCTCACTATATAGCCTGGGCTAGCCTCTTTCAAGTTCTGGGATTACAGGAGTGTTCCACCCTACCTGGCCTATGTCACTGTCTTTGATGAACCCATGGTAGAGCGTATCTCATCTCCAATCTTCTATAAAAGAAGAGGAAGGCACAAGAAGTCACATTTCTTGATGACAGGGATGTTGGCAATTTGTGTGTGTATATATATATATATATATATGTATATACATATATATGTGTGTATGTATATGTATATGTATGTTCATGTGTGTGCTTGTATGTGGAGGCCAGGGATAAATCTCACATGTTTCTTAGGAGCCACCTGCCTTGTTTTTGAGGCAGGGTCTCTCACTGGGACCTTAGGATGGCCTGCTTGGCTGGCTAGCAGGTGCCAGGGTCCTTCTGACTCCAATTGTCTAAGGCCAGGATTACAGGAGCACGCCACGTCTGGCCTTTCATCTGGATGCTAGGGATTGTACTCAGGTCTTCCCTCATGCTTGCTGAGTGAGTACTCTACTGCCTGAACCATATCTCCAACCCTTGTAGACATATTTTCAAAGCAATGGCTGTGCCCCTCTGTGTTTGACTTGTATGAGCCCAGCCTTTATCAGCTCTTAGCCACATTGCCTGTGGCCTGGCTGTTTTCCCCTCATGTATTTTGTTGTTTTTTTGTTTTGTTTTGTTTTTCCCCTTGAAGTTTTATTGTTTTTGCACTTAGAAATTTACGTTTATTTATTGTGTGTGTGCCTGCCCCCATGTGTAGAGGTCAGAGAACAACTTTGGGGGGGTTAATTCTTTCCACTATGTGGGTCTTGGGGATTGAACCCCAGTTGCCAGCTTTGGCTGCAAGCACCTTTCTCCTGTGAGCCATTTCACCATCCTCTCTCCTTAGATTTTAAATTATTTTTTCAATGGCTTGGAACGTTTATTGTCAGAGCAAATTTGTTGTCATTGCTATTTGAGACAGTGCTGTAGCCCAGGCTGGCCTCAGACTCCATATGTATGTAGCCCAGGCTGGCCTCAGACTCCCAATTCTGCTTCCTCTACCTACCAAGGGGTAGGATTACAAACATTGACCCCCACATACAGTGTTATGCAGTGCCAGAGATGGAAACCAGGGCCTAATACATCCTAGGCAAGCATTTAACCAACTGAACCACACACCTACTCCCCATCCTTAGGTTTTTAGATGACATGGAACACAGAGAGGTTAAGTAAACCACCATTAATGCACACAGCTGGTAACTTAGCTGAACCTAAGTCATTTGCTCTCAGATGTAACCCTGACAGATGCCTGTAGCTGGCTCTGCAGCTGGGCCCTTTACTGGGACAAGGGAGAACCTAAAGTTGTACAGTGCTACAGCACTGGAACATTCTTTTGTTGCTCGATGCTCTGGAAGGGCCCTGCAGCTGGGACAATGTTGGACAGCCTTTGTCTCTGGTTGGCTGGAGATGGACTCTTCTCATTCCTTCTCTGGTGCACTTAACACCCAGGCCTGTGCTACAAGCTCCAGGAGGGATGGGGGTCTGTGAGGGATGAAGAGAAACATTCCTTGGTGCCAGAGGAACTGGTGGTTGTTTTATCTTCGGCACAGTGGTTGTACCTTAATCTACTGCTGTTTCAGCCAGCAATTGTGACTCCCCAGTTACTGCAGCAGCCCAGCTGCTCAGGTCACAGCCTGGCAGGAATTCTGTTCCCACAGGCACCAGCTCTGTTGCTGTCACTAAAGGTAGCTTTAACTAAATCTCTATCATTCTATTTACAAATAAGACTTGAGATTCAAAGGCTGGGGTGAAAACCTACTGGCTCAGAGAGGTTGAGTAGCAACTAGCTAACCTTTTCTCTTTGCTGGCATCTTCCAAACAGCATGTCCTTCTGCTCCACTAAAACAAAAAAAAAGCTGCACCACTCAAAATCCTTCTTACTACTTCTGGTGTGTCTCTCTGTCTCTTCCGGATGCCCTCTGATGCTCTATGATTACTTTCTGTCAACTAGTTGCTAACTCAGCCACCTGACTCAAGGTTAATTTTATTTAATTAACACAAATGCTAACTCAGGGCTCACAGTGTGATTGAATATCCCCCAACATTTCCCCCTTCTTGTCTAAAAAAGGAAAAATTTTAACTCAGTAAAATTATATACAGTAAGAACAATTACTAAGTAAGGGTTACATTCACAATGTCCAGTCCATTTGTCTTTGGCAAATTCAGAGAAACTACTCTATTATTTATCATATCTTCGTGAATCCAAAGTTTGGTACCTAATTCACTTTCTATCCTAACTTGTAATACTAACCCCAAACTAATTTGTTTTTAGACCTCAAAACATTTTTTTTAGATAAACAATTTAAGCTTTCATGTCTCTCAACCTTATACAATGAGTTTTTTCTACTGAATTTGGTAATACAACTGCAACTATAACTATCTTGTCTTCTACTCCATCAGAGACCTGAGAAGAATATAATATTAACTGAGAAAACAGAAAACACAGAGCTAACATCTTCCAAAACTGAAAGCAGCTGGCTGCCTGGACAGTCAGCCAAGGTTTCTCTGCAACATTGGGGCATCCACCTTTGGCCTATGGGCCTAGAATATCTGACAGATTTTTCTGTGAAGCAGGAATTTTGAAGGACTGTCCTACCTTGTCTTGGCAAGAAAACGTAAACATTTTGAATCATATGTAGCAGATTGTGGAGAAGTTATAGGACCATAATCTACTAAATACATCTGGGGTGCACAAACTTAGTTCCTAGTTACCTGTTTCAGACTCAAACCCAAAATCACATACAGGGAGCTAGATGAAGCCTATTTCTAGAATTAGTTAGTACTCTATATGACCATTAATATCATGACAGAAAGTTTAAATATATATAAATATGTTATATATGTAAACACACATATATACATAATAGTCTAATAAATAAAGATAATAGTCTAATATTAGAGATAATAATTATACCTTCAGAAAAGTTTTTTTTTTTGTTTTTTTTTGTTTTTCGAGACAGGGTTTCTCTGTGTAGCTTTGCGCCTTTCCTGGAACTCACTTGGTAGCCCAGGCTGGCCTCGAACTCACAGAGATCCGCCTGGCTCTGCCTCCCGAGTGCTGGGATTAAAGGCGTGCACCACCACCGCCCAGCTCAGAAAAGTTTTAAAGAGTAAAAATAAAACCAGAAGATTATGATAATAGTGACAATAGAATAGTTCCTTAATTTTGGTTTTTGTTCTGTCTCATATCAGGTGGCTCTTCTGACATGAGACAGACTTTGGATTTTCCTTTTAACAAGCATGCTTGGGTTTAGAGAAAGAGAGAGCCATGCTCCACTCCAAACCCAGCTTTGATTTTTAATTGAATTGGGACCACAAAAAGACCATTTGCCTGTTGCAAGTCTTTCTTTGTCCTGTCAGCCAGTTCCCAAATAATGACATGGAGACTTCTTATTAATTATGAAAGCTCAGCCTATAGCTTAGGCTTGTTTCTAACTAGTTCTTACAATTTAGTGCTTAAGGGCTTTGTCCTCATGAATGGGGTGTCCCCCCCCTTTTTTTTTTGGAGCTGAGGATCCAACCCAGGACCTTGTGCTTGCTAGGCAAGTGCTCTACCACTGAGCTAAATCCCCACCCCCTAGTTCTTACAATTTAAATTAACCCATTTCTATTAATCTATGTGCTGCCATATGGCTCATGGCTGTTACTTCTCCTCCTGCCTGTCTTGCTTGTTCTCCATCTCTTGGCATTTCTACTTTCTTCTTCCCAGAGTCCTCTCTGCCCTGAAAATTCTGCCTAGCTATTAGCCATTCAGGTTTTTATTAAACCAATCTGAGTGACACGTCTTCATAGTGTACAAAAAGATTATTCCACAACATTTGACTTTTATATTTGTAGAGAGCAACAGCAACAGATATTTGGGAAGATTTATGAAATTTTATCCTATTGGAAATATGATATACCATTAGGCTAAATTACTCTTTTTCTTGGGACATTTTTCTCTGGATGATTCATCCTTCTTCAGATGCCTCATTTGTCCAGTGGTCAGATTCCTTAGTTGGATGACTTTATTCTCCTGGAAAGACAAAAATAAAATACTTCTCCAACCCTAACTTTGAGGATTTCCTTTTTTGTCAGGTTATATCTTTGTTAAGACAAAATGCTTTTTGGCAACATAAAAAATATTATTTTTAATAATAAAAATTATTATTATTATTATTTCATACCTGATCAAATGAAAAGCATTTGTTAGTCTTAGAAGTTAGTTTGGATTGAATGACCAAGATGTTTGATAAAGAATTTAAAGTTAATAAAGCACTGTATAATCTATCTCTGGGGGGTCTTTATTACCCCTTTCTGTTTACTAAGCATATCTTTTAAAGTATGATTAGATCTTTCTATATCTGCTTGTCCTGTAGGATTGTGTGGTATACCTGTAATATGCTTTATGTTGTAATATCCTAAAAACTATTTCATTTTACTAGAGACATATGCTGGAGAGCATTGTCAGATTTAATTTGTACAGGTATCCTTGTAATGGCCATGACTTCTAATAAATGTGTAATTGCAGAATCAGTTGCTGTGGGATGTCCTGTATGTTGTGAATATATGTTGCTATGATTTAGTGATAAATAAAACACTGATTGGCCAGTAGCCAGGCAGGAAGTATAGGCGGGACTAGCAGAGAAGAGAATGGGAGGAACAGGAAGGCGGAGAAAGAGGAGACGCTGCCAGACGCTGCCATGAATACCAACATGTAAGATACTGGTAAGCCACGAGCCATGTGGCAAGGTATAGATTTATAGAAATGGGCTAATTTAAGATGTAAGAACTAGATAGCTAGAAGCCTGAGCCATTAGGCCAAACAGTTAAGTAATACAAGTCTCTGTATGTTCAACTGGGTCTGAGCAGCTGCGGGACTGGTAGGTGAGAGAGATCTGTCCTGACTGTGGGTCAGGCAGGACCAGGAAAACTTCAGCTATAATCAGCCTTTTCAGAACTTGAAGCAGTTGCCCATTGAAATCCTGAATATGTATCTATGGCATGGTGCACATACTTCAATTTTCCAAACTCTGTAAAACGAAACACGTCCATTTGCCAAATTTCATTTCTTTGAGTACTCTTTGGGTTACTTCCTGCAGGTAATGGAGTTTGATTATACAGAAAACAAATAGGACATTTCTGTATATTTTTTTTGGCTTGTTATAATAGAAAAGAATGATAGAAAAATATCTTTCTTCAAACGTTTGCTGTGAACATAGTGTTTCTTATGAAATTCTGAGGCTCTTAGCACATTTCCTACCAATAACTGATCAATTTCATCATCTTATGTTAGAGGACCTGGTAGACCTGTATGGGATCTGATATGTGTTATATACAAAATATAATTTCTAATTTTGATTACTTGTTGTAGTTGAATAACTAACAAAGTCAATTCTGAATCATCTGGAATAAATTCAGCAGTTTCAATATGCAAAACAACTCTTACTACATATTAAGAGTCAATAACTATTTTAAGAGGTTCTGGAAAATCTAATGATACCATGAGAATAGTATATAATTATGACTTCTGAACTGAATCATAAAGACTTTGAGCCACTTTATTTAAATTTCCTGACTTATAGCCTGCCTTTTCTGATTTATTTGCATCAGTATAAATTGTAGGGGCTCCAGAAATTGATGTTCTCTTTATTATATGAGGGAGAATCCAATTAGTCCTTTTAACGAACTCAAGTCTCTTGCTTTTGGGATATTTATTTCTAATCTCTCCCAAAAAAGTACTGCAAGCTGTTTGCCAATATTCATTTTCTGTTCATAATGAAGCATTTCAGCATTAGTAAACGGTACCACAATTTCTGCTGGATCTATTCCTGCTAATTGATGAAGTCTCACTTTCCTTTTCAGAATCAGCTCAGAAAACTTTTCTAAATAGATCTTTAACTTTTTACTCTGTTTGTGTGGTAAAAATATCCATTCTAATATATTATCTTCTCTCTGCATATGAATTGCTGTAGGAGAATGCATAGAAGGTAAAATAACTGGAATACGATCAAGCTCTGGATCTAAGTGATCCACATGTTCATCCTGTGATTTCTTTTCTACCAGAGCCAATTCTTTCTCAGCCTCAGCTGATAATTTTCTTCAACTATTTAACTCCTCATCACCTCATCAGGCTTGAAATAAATTACTTAGTTCTTGAGTTGTTAATCTAATTACAGGCCATAGCCAGTTAATATCTTTAATTTTTTGAAATCATTAAGAGTTCGTAATTGATCTCTCCTGATTTGTACTTTCTGTGATTGAATTTTCTGTAAATCTATCTTAATTCCTAGGTAATTAATAGAATCTCCTCTTCATGTTTTCTCAGGAGCAATTTGTAATCCCCAGCAAGGCAAATTTCTCTTTACTTCATCAAACTTTTTTTCCCTAAAATATCTGTGTCTAAATCAGCCAGCAAGATATCATCCATATAATGGTAAATTATAGAGTGAGGAAACTGTTTACAAATTATTTCTAATGGCTATTTTACAAAATACTGACATAAGGTAAGGCTTTTAACATTCTTTGTGGAAGAATTTTCCATTGATATCTTTTAACAGGCTGGGGATTATTATAAGTGGGCACTGTGAAGGCAAATTTTTCACTATCCTGTTCTTGTAAAGGTATAGTGAAAAAACAGTCTTTTAAATCAATCAGTATAATAGACTATCCCTTAGGTAATAAAGAAGTCAAAGGAATTTCAGACTATAAAGAACCCCTTGACTGAATCACATTATTTATGGCTCTGAAATCTGTTACCATTCTCCATTTTTCAGAGTCCTTTTTAATAATAAATATAGGAGAATTCCAAGGACTACTGGTTAATTTTTCAATATGTTGAGCATTTAGCTGCTCTTATACCAGCTGTTCTAAGGCCTGTAATTTTTCTGATGTCAAAGGCCATTGTTCCACCCACACAGGTTTGTCAGTTAACCACTTTAAAGGTAGAGCTGTTGGTACCTTTGAAAGATCAACAGCTGCTGTGCCCTGTTTGTGTACAATCTGAATGGTCTGTGACTGTTCTTGATACTACCTTTTAATATTTTTCTCAGAAGCATACATTAGTTTATGGTTTGTTTCTGAGATTGGAGGAATGTTAATCTGTGTTTTTCATTGCTGCAACAAATCATGTCCCCATAAATTCTTTGCTGTGTTAGTCACATATAGCTTTAATTTTCCTATCTGTCCTGGGCCTATACACTTGATCCATCTTGCATTTTATTTTACCTGAGATAAAATTCCAATCCCTAGAAGCTGAACATTCACCTACTGAAAAGGCCAATCTGGATGCTGAAGATTTTGGTGAAATTGTTGTTACATCTGCACCTGTGTCCACCAAACCCTCAATTTCAATGCCATTTATTTGTATTTTTAGCCTTGGTCTTTGATCATCCACAGATGTTTGCAAAAATACTTGTTTTGTGGTCTCTCCTGAAATTTTGTTTTATCTACTGGAGCTGTTCTGTCATCCAGAACAGTATTTTTTTTTCTTCGAGACAGGGTTTCTCTGTGTAGTTTTGCGCCTTTTCTGGAACTCGTTTTGCAGACCAGGCTGGCCTTGAATTCACAGAGACCCGCCTGCCTCTGAGCAGTATGTTTTTTAACAACAGGTATTAAGTCTTTTAATTTTCCTGTGGATGAGTTTCTCCAATGCTGACAGGGAATGGTTGAACCAAATTTGACATGGAGGCTTTTGAGAGGTCCCTAAGGTTCCCCAATGGCAAAGGGTTATCTTGTCTGTTCCATGTTGATCTGCATTCATTAGTCCAATGCCAGCCTTTGCCACACCTTCTGCATATTCTAGAAGGCTGGGGCTTTCTGTTTGGATTATCTCAAGAAAAAAACATTGTTTATAGGAATGCCTTGCCTACAATCCCTATTCAGATGACCTGGTTTACCATAATTAAAACATCTGGCATTTTGATTTTTCTTAACATTTTTAGAAATAATTTCTCCTATCCAAGTATCATCATAAATGTGAGATCCAATATCAGCTGTATTTCTTTTGGATCCATTCATCTATGGATGCTGATCTTGCCTTTAAAGGCCTAATTACCTTTTGCATTCTGAATTAGCATTTTCAAAAGCCAAAGATTCAGTTAATACTTGTCTAACTTCTGGGTCTGATATCATTCTCTTTACAGCTGAAGTCAATCTTTGTTATAAATCAGTGAAGGCTTCTTTTGGGCTTCAATCCTCTTTCCTGATGCTTTAAGCCTGTCCCAAGTATTCAAAGCTGCTGTACAGCATAGAACCAAGGTGTGATTATCAAATATAGACTGTCTTTGCAAATCTGGCCCTCACTGAGAACCTGATCTTGCGAAATTTCTTACCTCTAGCCCTCCTTCATTGTTCTATGACCCTACCTTCCTCCCTCTACCATGTTTTCCATTGTAACTGAGGACCAGCTTCCAATATTGCTGTAGCTAAGTCTTTCCAGTCTTGTGAAATAATTCTGTTCCTAGTTGCCCATGAATTTAGCATCTGCTTCACAAAGGGCAAATGTATGCCATATGAAACAACAGCTTTCTTAAATCCCTTCAAATCTAACATTTCTACAGAATTCTAATTATTCTGTATAGCTTTTGGGGTGCCTATCATCTGGTGGTTGTTCTTCTAACTGGGTAAGTTAAGGTTGATTTTCTAATAACCTTAAGCCTCTCCTCTTCAGTTTCACAATGCAATGGTATGGAAGGTTGTGCTTTAAATTCCTCTGTCTGTGTCTGAGTATTTTTCTTATTTTCATCAGTAGGTCTTTCTAAAGCTTGTATCCTATCAAAAGTAAATCCTTCTAAGACTTGTATCTTTTTTTTTATTTTTCTCATTAAAAATTACAATTTTATTTCAAAGTGATACTTATAAAACAAGAATTTCAGAAAACATTGTTGAGGTTCCCACATTGGAACATTCTAGAGTTTCCACTGATAATGAAAAAACATTGTGGAGCATATTTTAAGACTTGTATCTTATCAGCCAAATTTTTATTTTCATTAGTAAGTCTTTCTAAGGCTTGTGTCTTATCAATCATCTTTTTTTCTTATTTTTATTGGTGAGTCTTTCTAAGGTTTTTATCAGCAGTAAGTCTTTCTAGAGCTTGTACCTTATCAGTCAAATTATCATATTTGACACAGTTATCAAACTAAAGAATAAAATATTAATTATCAAACTGATAGTAATCACAATTGACATTATATCAATCTCAACTAAGTCGTTTAAATTTTCCACTTTCAAACCATCCACAGTAGCATTATAGAGGGTCCTAGTGCCTTGCATTGTGATGTGCCTCATTCTTAACATGGGAAAGATTTTTCTTTTTTTTTTTATAAATCATTTTTTATTTATTATGTATAGTGTTCTGCCTGCATGCATGCCTGCACACCAGAAGAGGGCATTAGACCTCATTATAGATGGTTGTGAGCTATCATGTGGTTGCTGGGAATTGAACTCAGGACCTCTGGAAGAGTAGCCAGTGCTCTTAACCTCTGAGCCATCTCTCCAGTCCGATTTTTCTTTTTAATATTATTTAACTCTTCCCTAAAGGACTTCCTAGGTGTTTCACCAAATCTGCTGACTTTTCAGTTTGTTTGAGGTGTTGGCAGTGAACTCAAGCTCCTCCCAAAATTTCCAAGCATGATATCGCTTTCCAGAGTTCTGGCAACTGTGGCAGAGCTGGCTGGTGTGACTTCTCTATCCATGTGGTTGTGCCATGCGTTAGAGTACCAAATGCTGTTTTATCTTTGGCACAGTGGCTGTACTTTAGTCTACTGCTGTTTCAGACAGCAATTGCAACTCTGCAGTTATGTGCCTGCTTCTCTGGCAGCAACCTGGCTGTACAGGCCGCAGCCTTGTGGGGATTCTGTTCCTGCAAGCACTGGTTCTGCTGCTGCCACTGAAGGTAGCTTTAACTAAATCTCCGTTGTTCTATTTATAAATAAACTGGAGACTCAAATGCTGGAGTGAAAACCTGCTAGCTCAGAGAGGTTGAGTAGCAACTTAACCTTCTCTCCTTGCTGGCATCTCTGAAACAGCACATCCTTCAGCTCCACCAAAACAAACAAACAAAAGCTACACCACTCCAAATCCCTCCCTACTACTTCTGGTGCATCTCTCTATCTCTTCCAGATGTCCTCTGATGCTCTATGATTATTTTCTGTCAACTAGTTGCTAACTCAGCCTCTAGACCCAAGGTTAATTTTATTTAATTAATGTAAATGTGAACTCGGGGTTCACAGTGTGATCGAATATCCCCTAACACCTGGTTATAGCATGTATTGGACTGGCTTATGTCCTTCTGACTAGATATGCCTACCAGAACCCCAAATGTGAGTCAGGTTGGAAAGTAAGCCTGTAGGTGTCATATAGATAGCGTCTGAGAAGATGCCATCCGAGTTAGTGTAGGCCGTAAGAGATATCAAAGAGAGAGGAGTCATACGAAGGCAGGCAGAGGTGGAGTGATATGGCTACAAGCCAAGGAACACTAGAAAGAGCCAAAAGCCAAAAGAGTGTAGCCCTGCCCATGCTTTGGCCTGGGACTTCAGACTTCCAAATCTATAAGAGAATAAATTCTTTTTTTTTTTTTTTTTGGTTTTTCGAGACAGGGTTTCTCTATGTAGCTTTGCGCCTTTCCTGGAACTCACTTGGTAGCCCAGGCTGGCCTCGAACTCACAGAGATCCGCCTGCCTCTGCCTCCTGAGTGCTGGGATTAAAGGTGTGTGCCACCAACGCCCGGCGAGAATAAATTCTTTAAAAGAAGATTTATTTTAATTCTCTATGTATGAGTGTTTTGCTTAAATGTATGCATGAACACCACATGTATGCAGTGCCATGGAGGCTTGAGGGTGTTGGGTCCCTGGAACTGGAGGTTCAGAGGGTTGTAAGCCACCCAGTGGGTGCTGGTAACCAAATCTAGGTCCTCTGGAAGAGCAGCGGGTGCTTTTAACCACTGAGCCATCTGTCTTGCCCCAAGAGAATACCACTATGGTAACCTCTTATCCTCAGCCATAGAAAAACACACAGAGGCACTCTAAAACCTCAAGAAAGCCAAGCCTGGTAGCATAGGCCTTTTATTATAGTACCAAGAAGGCAGATGCAGAGGTAGGTGGATCTCTGTGGGTTTGAAGCCAGCCTGGTCGACACTGAGCTCCAGGTTAGCCATGGCTATGTGAGGAGATCTTGTTTCATGTAAAAAAAAAAAAAAAAGGACAGAAACATTTGATGTGGTCCCCCCTCAAGAGTCCTGGGACTCTGCCGGGGGCTATGTGGAGGCTGCATATCAGGGCCTCAGTTTATCTGCATTCTCAGCTTCTTTAACACACACACACACACACACACACACACACACACACACACACACAC
>CABHPP010114279.1:0-40495 GCA_902168425.1 Peromyscus attwateri
TAAGTACAATAACTATATACAATGTATATATAAGCAATAAATACTTCAACAATGTCTAGTCCATTTGCATTTGACAAATTCAGAGAAAATTGTAGTGTATAGTTGAGAAATACAGATTAATTATTAGTCATCTATGATAATCAAACTTGTAGTCATGTTAAGTTTTTTAGGTATACTTAGATATAATTCAGTTAGGTAGGTAATCTCCAAACACTTCAAAGGCCTACAGAATATGGTGTTTAAAATGTTTTAAGAACTTCAACTTTTCTGGACAATGAGACATGTCTGCACTTGGCAGCACCAATTGCTTCAAAGAGAAGGATGGGCATCAAAGACTCTCCATGTGGAGTTTATCTTCTACTTGGCAAAAATAGCCATTTGGGCAAGAAACTGCTCTTGCCTGGAGTGCTTGAGAAAATGTTGTATTGACTGGACACGCAGGGCCCATGGAAAAGTGACCACTGAACTTTGCATGGTGAGATGGTCATTCAGGTTCCTGCTTTGCAGAAGAAACTGCCAGACATTCCACAGGACACAGAAAAATGTGACTAAAAAACTCTAGGCCTTTAGGCTAAAGATGGATGCCCCAACATTGCAGAGGAACTTGGGGTGACTATCCAGGCAGCAGATGTCTCTGTCATTCTAGATTTTTGGAAGATGCTTACAATGAAATTCCTGTTTACTTTGGTAATATTATATCCTTCTGGGGTCTTTGATGTAGTTGAAGACTAGATAGTTTTAATTTTCCTTGGTTATGATAAAAGAGAAATTAGATATGAAACTTTAGATTCACAAATATAAGATAGATAAAATATTTTCTTTAATTTAGCCAAATACAAATAGACTAGATATTATAACTGTAATTCTTGCTTGATAACTGTTTTGTTATATGTAATTTTACTATGTTAAAGTTAAAACCTTCCTTTTTAATTAAACAGAAAAGGGGAAATGCCGTGGGATAATGCCCTTGTATACTGGTTTAATAAAATGCTGATTGGCCAGTAGCCAGGCAGAAAGTACAGGTGGGGCCCCTAGAAGAGAAGAATTCTAGGAAGAGGAAGGCTAAGTCAGGAGATGCCAGCCTGCCAACCAGGAAGCAGCATGTAATGGCACACAGTAAAAGCCACAGAACACGTGGTGTCAAATAGATGAACAGAAATGGGCTGAGTTTAAGAGTAAGAGCTAATCAGCAGTAAGCTTGAGCTAATGGCTGAGCAGTTTTAATTAACATAAGCATCTGTATGTTTACTTGGGGGAAGTGATTGGGAAAGATTTGTCCCAACCGCAGGCCAGGTGGGACACAGCAAAACTTCAGTTACATAGATTAGGTGTGAAAGGATAATAGTATTTAATGATAAATAAAAATATACATAATAATATTATTTTATTATAAAATTTGCAACTTGGGCTCTGTCTTAATTTTGTTTCTTGTTGCTGTGATAAAACATACTGACCAAAACAACTTAAAGGGGAAAATGGATTAATTAGCTTACAATTCTGTTCCAAGTTACAGTCTATTATTATAGGAAAGTAAGGGCAGTGGGAATTTGAAACCGCCAGTCACACCACAGTCACTATCAGTACTAACACATGTATGTCCATGCTTAACTCACTTTCTCCACTTTCACGGAGTTCAGAGTCATCCTTCTAGGAAATGATGCCACTCACAGTGGTGGCTGTTCCCACTTCAATTAGCGTAATCAAGATATTCTGCTATAGATGTATCTACAGGTGAACCTGATATAGAGAGTCCCTCTTTTTAAGACTCTTTCCCTGGGTGAGTCAAGATTGTATCAGATTTAAAGTTAAAAAAGAGCACAAGGCCATTGTTAAATAAAATAATGGTCATTTGTAATGAGCACTGTAATATAGGGACCTGTTAACAAACTAAGCAACTTATTACACTGATGTCTATATAATGTGGATACACAAAACAAATGAAAGTCTTTTTCACTCTAATAGAATATCATGCAATTTGGACTTATTGCTTGTTTCTGGAGTTTCTGGACTTAATGTCCTCAGATTGCGCTTGACTATACATGACACAGCACAGACAACAAAACCGCAAGGAAGAACTGTTGTAAAGCCAAATATCTTCATTTCTTCAAATGTTCTTCATGCTCCAATTTCCTAGTGAATGTAATGGCAGCTCATGCTAATAATTTTCATATTAAATCATATCAATATTGCTTCTAACCATGCTTATAATAAAGACTGAAATCTTACCATGGCTTGTATTACTCTGGTTCAACTGTGAGCCTCAAAAGTTATAACGCTGTTAGATTTTCTTTTATCCTATCATTACTTTAGGAGACTGGGTTTAGATGCAGTAAGGTTCTAAGGCCTTAGAGCCTTCCTAGCTTTTAACGTGTTTATTATATTTTTTGTTCTTAGACAATTTGATTTGTGTATTCACTAAAATATGGTAATACTCACCTCCTTTTTCCCATCCAAGTCCTCCTGAAAGTCTTCAACACCTCCCACTCCCAACTTCACGTCTTCATCTTCTCTACCTTTTCTTTGACTTTGTAAAACTCAACCTGGTAAATTTAATTAATGTTCCTAATTTGTGCAGGGGTATGGGGTTATTCTTGGAACACGGAAGAAAATCTGCCAGTGGCCACACCCTCAAGTAAGAGTGATTATCTCTTTCCCAGCAGTTCTCAACTGCCTATGGCAAGGAGTAAGTCTAGTAAGGAGTGCTAAAGTAAGTGGTGGGGCCTGGAGAGCACTTCCGCATCTATGGTGGAAGGTTGTTAGCTCAAATGACTTGGTCTTATGAAAGTAATGGGAGATAGCGTGAGCTCATGAGTTCAATGGCCACACCATGTTCAAAAGACAACTCTTCACAGCTCTCCTCTCCATCCTCCATTCTGTCCACAATCTTCTTCCATAATGATCCCTGAACCCTGGTGGTTGTGGTGGAAAAGTAGGTAGTGAAAATGTCTCATTTATGGATAAGCACTCACAATCTTTTCTTCCCAGTGCTTAAAACTGTTATATGCATCTGCATTGACAGTTAGCCACTAGGAGAAGGAGCTTCTCTGACAACGTTTGAGAGCAGCCCCAAGTCTGTGGGTATAAAGATACATATAAAGCAATTTGACAATGTGATCGTTTAATTAAACAGTAATAATAGGTTTTATCCTAAAGCCTAAAGCAATGGGCTTTTGACAAATTAGGCTATCAGGCATGGTTTTTCCTTTTGTAGAGCGGGCTGTAAACATAAAAATAACGCAGTTAATTACCCCGTAACCATTATGCCACTCTCATACCAGTGGACATAGCTTACAAGGTGGGTTGGTATTGCAGTGTATAAGATCGAGTGCTCACAATTGCCTGTAAATTCAGTTTTAGGTGATCCATTGCCCTCTTATGACCTCACAAGCATGCAGCATGCATGTGGTACACATGTATACATGTATGCAATATACTCGAAGACATTTAAAAAAGATAAATCTATTTTAAAGCCAAGTAAATCAAAGGTAGCCCTCACAAAACTCTAATTCTTATTCATGTTAAGTAAACTATCTCACTTCCTTTCAGGACACAGATGTGCATGCCAGATTCTTAAGTGTTTATCAACTTAAATATTTTTTGTCATATTTCTGTAAGAAATACATTCAGTATCCACAAACATTCTCAGTTTAATAATCCATAATGAATTCATTTTTACTGCCTATTTTAGTTTTCTTTTGAGATATTTTCACAACTAGTTAGGTGACATGAATCTGTTAATGCCATAATTTGGGACCTAACAAACACAAAATGGAATGCATTCCACCTTACAGTATAAGGTCATTACAGATGCCTTACTTTTAAAGCAATAGCCAATATTGGCTTGTCAGTCGATTTACATAAACCATTTGCATAAATTCCTGAATATGATTTAATTTTATTGTCAACAGAGCTGTACTTCCTCTTATGAGACTTTTTTTAATATGGCATATGTTGCTTTTTATGTTCATTCTCAGAATACATGGGTAAGCTTCTAACTTAATTGTATTTACCAAATACCAGATGCCCAGTAAATGCAATTTCTTTGTTATTTAAATATTTTAATTAATTTCTATTTCAATCATTATGATTCATATTTACTTTCTATGTTACTTAGTAGTCCAGAAAAATTAGCTAGGCATAAATCTTTAATGTATAGACTTATTGCTCAGGAAATAATAATAAACTTTATCCTTTAAGGAGAGAACAGAATTTATAATTCATTTTATTTTGGATGTCAGTCTCAGTGAGTAGGAGCAGCTAACCTCAAAATTCATAGTTTAAACACCATGTGTTCCTGGTCTCACCTGGACATTTTTTTTAGGCAGTTGTAAAAATGAAGAAAAGGGCTTCAAATCAGTTAAGCCATAATATTGGTAAGACAGGAAGAAAGCTGAAATCTAAATTTCAGAAATTATCAAAAAATAGAGTAGTTCAAACAATGAAACACAGGAAGCAGATTTTTAAAGGTAATTATTAAAATGTAGGTTCTTAAAGGATCCTTATTTTATTACATGCAGTTATCTAACTCAAGTAATACTGGGAGGCACTGTTTCAAATGTGTTCTATGCCGCTTACTGAGCCTCAGTACCGATACCAAGAATTACAAAGTGCTTCCAAAAACAAACACTCCAGATCATGAAGATATTCTCTGCCATCGAGATACTCTATTGCTTTTCCTCTTATGGACACAATGTACTAAAGAGGCTCAGAGGAAATGAATGATTTTTACCTTCAACAAAAGCTGCTAGTTCTTTGAAAATGTTGTTTGTGTATTTTCCAGGAAAATGTCTCCACAATTTAAAACTAAAATGAAAGCTCCTGAGATATTTATTTATTATTTAAATCTTTTTATTATGTGCCTCTTTTCCTAACATGAGTAACAAGTTCTTTTATTAAAGATTAAAGTAAATCACTATTTATTTGAAGATTGATGAGACAAATGGTGCTAGAGTAATTAAAATATACATTTCTGAAGTGATCAAATTAAAATTAAACTTTAAGTATGATTATAATAATAGTGTAATAAAAAGCCATGTTTCTAATTGTATAAACTCAAAACAATTTCTTTTGTTATAATCTAGACTTCCTGCCATTTCATTTAGACAAATTATACAATTATTAGAAAATATTTCCAGCAATATTTTGTAGAGAAAATATAATCCTAATGTAAAAACAAATTCGAATGATCTCACCGAATGTGCAATCTATGATATTTGGGAGACACTTAAGGAAATGCACAGTGACCTCAGTGTGGTCTTAATTGAGTTTCAGTGTGTGGAAAGTTCTGTCTAGACTTTGCTAGCAGTGCGAAGAAATGTCGAGTCTGCCTGTGGATCTAGGTCTGGGGCACCTTTATTTTAGAAAGGCATCAGGACCCTAAATATGTAGAAGCAAAATCTCTCCGTGTTCACAGCCCAGGTGGATGATAGAAATCCTACTTGGTCATCTGTCTGCATAGCGTGCACATCTTCTGTGTGAAGAGTATAAAGGAGAACGTTTATATAAAACCTTTGATAATGCAGACGGGGAGCCTACTGAGAAATTTGTTCTAGAGAATCAAATCAGTCTTTCACAATCCAACCACAACGCTGTGATACTGAACAAGCATAGATTTCCTTCAGAGACCATGAATAGCAGCAGGCACGTCTCTCTAAAAAAACACGTGGCTGTTAGAACATGTGTGGCAAGCGATTCTCTGGAGATTCAGCAGCATTCTTCGTTTCAAAATAAAAATCACAGCGACGAATAGGAAACACCGTGAGTTCTCACAGCCATGTAAACGAAGAAAGCAAGTAATTCACATTGGGAGTTTCCCTGGGACAGTCTGCACAGTTTTATTTCGTTTCAATTTAAACTTTTTATGTTGCTTACTTGATGCCAGGTACTTTGGGTAAGCAAGGGATGCTCAGTGAGCTCTGAAAACAAGCCTTGGAAGTAATGACTGCCTTTACTCCATCTTCCAGGTAAGGAAATTGAGACATGGAGCAATTTCAAAGTTGTGGTGATTGGGATGATTCAGATTGCGTGTGAACTCGGCAGGATCTAGAGTTACCAAGAGAAATCTCTGGGCATAGCTGTGAAGGATTGTTTAGATTGGTTTCATTAGGGCAAGAAGGTGTACCAAACCTACTTATATACCATGCCATCGGCTAGGGTCGTGGACTGAATGAAAAGCAGAAGTGAGCTGAGCACTAGCATTCATTTCCCCCCTCACCGACTGCAGATGTAGTGTGACCAGCGGCTTCCAGCTCCTCAACCATCACTCCCCTGCAATGACGGCTGTGCCCTGGGACTGTAGCCCTAATATGTGCTTCCCTGAGTCGCTTTTGCCAGAGTATTTTGTGGAAGCAACAATACAAATAACAAATACAGGAATTTGGCACCAGAAAGTGGGCTGCTATTATGACAAATCTGACCATGTCGTTCTTAGTCTTTGGAAGACATTTTCTGAAGGAATGTGTAAAAATTTAGAACTTTGGGTTAGAAAAAAATTCTTGAATACTGTAAACAGAGCTTAGTGAGCCACTATCTGGCAACTTTGAAGACAAAGTAGAAACTTGAAAGACAAAAAGCACTAAAAAGATAAAATGAAAAATACAGAAAATGGATTCCCAGCTCATAAAGTTTAAGAAGATTCAAAAACTTCACTGGGAATTGAACTTGAAGCCATTCACATGAAATTCTGGCAAAAAAAAAAAAATCTTATTGCATTCTGCTTCTCTCCTGAGAACTGAGTGAACTCGAGGCTAAGGGTAATGGACTAATTTGTTTGATATTAGAAATTTCAAGACAGGATACCTTTTAGCCTGTGTTATAGCTACTGCTTATGCTCTCAACCAGACCTAAAGTAAGACAGATAAACAGATGGCATAGACGTGTACAGAAAATGTACATGTTTGTGGAGAATAAAGAGCTTGATGAACCTCAAAGACAGTAATATGCTGAAAAAGTGGATGCAATTGTTAGAGCAAAACCTCCTGCTTTTCGTTGGGGCAATATGAAAAGGGCTCTGAGAACAAAGCCCTACCTCTCAAAGGCTCCAACTTGTGACATGCAAACTTATCTGTAATGAGAGTGCCTGAAGGTAGAGTGCTGCTGAAGAGGGCTCCCTGGCCCTCAAATGTTACAGCCAAGGGCTCAGCATAGAGGCATAGAGAGGCTGCTGCAACTATTGACCAAAGGGAACAAGGTCCATGCCAAACTGTTAGTAGAAATTGGCATCATCATCATCCACAAGGTGCTGGTTTTGTATGTACAACAAATGTAAGTTTGATGGAGTCATGGAATATTGAACCGAAGAGCCACCAAGGTCAAACAGTGTGTTCAAATCCCTTGAAAGAGGGTAAATTTTAATATTGTTTAAAGTTCTAGGTGATTTCAACTAAAATTATAATGCTTATATTAAAATGTTAGTTTTGAGGTATATGCTGCTTTATTTACTATAGACAAGATTTTAACACAGTGAAAGTCTTATATGAGTCAATTAACAAGTGTTTGCATCTGCCTTTTAAAGCTAAATGTTTGCATACAGAGTTTTGCAAGCATGTCAACTTTCGCTGACCTATGTATATCTTTGTCTATGAGACCTGGGATCTGAGGACCTGAAAGAATGGGACAGACTGTGGTGATATTTTATTTGTGCTGAAATGTGGTGATATTTTATTTGTGCTTTAATAAATAAAGCTTGCCTGGAGATCAGAGGAAAAAAGCCAGCCATTATAAATAAACAAAGAAGTCAGGCAGTGGTAACACACTCTCTTAATACTATCACTTAGAAGCAGGACCTCTGTGTATTCAAGGCCACACAGGAAACAGAGCCAAGTGTGGTAGCACATGCTTTAATTCTAATGCTAATTAACCATGGAGGTCTGGAGGTCTGTACAGACAGACAGAAAGAGACAGAGCTGTGTAGGAAGAGGAAGTGATGTAGCTGGACAGAGAGCAAATCAGATTGCAGAAGAGCAAGGCATATGTGCATGGGCAGACAGGAAGTAGCTCGCATTTGGAAGCTGCAGAGTTGGTGAGGTAAGGTTGGCTGGTGGCTTTCCCTATTTCCCTGATATCTCTAAGGCTTTCACCCCTATATTTGACAGACAAATTTAAACATCATTGCCTGGCAGGTACTATAGATTTATATGTGGGAAAGCACTAAAGCAAGGCAGAGGCCTTATTCAGGGTACACTGACCAGACTGGGTACGATAGCTGTGTTCTGACACCTAGCAAAAATAAACATGTCTTATAAATTTAATGTAAATGTTTGTCACAGGAGGCACAAAATCATGTCCAAGAACAACCTAGGGAATAAAATACACCTGAGGTAAAAGGCTCTCTGCCTTTTTTTCCTGGAGCTTCTCTCACAATTCTCTAAGGCGTTGTTCATCACATATCATATTTTTGACCATGTTCTGACACAAACACATTCTGATCAATGTGGTTTCTACAGGAGAGATTACAGATGATTTGAATAAAAGAGCAAAAGGTTTTTCACTTTTGCATTTGAAAATAAAGGAAACATGATATAGAACTGTGACTTAATCAATGAAAATCTACATACTGCATATATTGCACTTCACTGAAATTTGAGTATCAGGGATTATACACCTACTACTAAGATAGCAAAATAAATATCAATTATAAAAATATAATCCATCTTTTATAGATGATACATATACAAATGCTTATATCAAGGATTTGTTGAAATGTCAACCCCTGGGCCCTTCATTAATATTCAAAGTTTAGAGCTTGGGTATAGAACCTTTGGTTTCTTAAACACTTGAATGTCAGTAAGCAAAAGTAAGTACATTTCAGGGGATTGGAGTAATAGCAGTCTTCACATATTTTAATTCCTCGAGGAATTTAATTCATAGCTGAAATCAGAGTGACTTCAGCTTCTCCTCTACAGTTCCCACTGTTTCTTCATTATGGGCACTCAAGGGTTATTGTTATTATTTTCTTTTAAGTCCACTATTTATTATTGTTATTGTTGTTTTAAGACAGGGTTACTTTGTGTATCCCTGGCTGTCCTGGAAATCGCTCTGTAGATCAGGCTGGCCTCAAACTCAGAGATCTGCCTGCCTCTGCCTTCAGATGCTGGGATTTAAGATCTATGCCACAACCACCCAGCTAATTCCACATTTCCCTGGTTTACACTTAATGCATGTCTGTTGAGTTATCGTTTCTCATATTGATAATTTTTCTTGAGATAATTTTTTTCTATTTATTCCTCTCCTGGCATTAACTAGCCTGCTATTATATCTGTTCATTTTTAGATATTGCTCACATGCTTTGGTGTGCAAAAATATTACTTTAGCTTTGTATTAATCAATTTAACTTTTATTTTAAGCTTCATTCCATACTTTAGTGAAAATTTTAATCTGGATTATTCAAAGTAAATTTAGTCAATTTTGTTGTTTCTGTTTAATATGGTCTCAGAATTTTATAATGTCAAGATTGGAACATAATTCTGATGCAAAGAGTATTAAATGAAAAGATAGGAATCTCTTGGGAATATAAAGTGTATCTGAAGTCCTTCACATGGACATGAGAATGACATGACACATAGTATAAAAATATACAATCCCCTTTTATGGTATCTAGTGTATAACGTGTATTCACAAAGACTCCAGAAGTAGTGATCCACACTGCCTCAGACAAATAGTGTCCTGTCAGCCCTAGTAGGTATTGCCAATTAACTGCTAAACACCATCACCTGGAAATAAGGAATTTCACATACCGTTGCCCTGTAAAAACTTAGTGTGGACACTTGTAGACATCACCAGCCTTGAAATGTGATTCATCTTTGAAATGGCATTCCTAATCCCAGGACCAGGCATTTTTCCTGGCTCAGGTGAACACTGGAACAGAAGCACAGACAGGCTCTACTCACTGAGTCTAAATCTAAAAGAGAACACCAGACTGGTACTCCTGAGTCCTGCTCTGTGAAATTCAGTGGTCAGTGGAGAACAGAAGAAAGTTCTAACATCGGTGTTTGAGATGTGTGTCCCAAGATGAACAGTTAACATCTTCATGTTCTTTTGAGCTTATTATTTCACTTCCTTAATGCAAGGGAACAAGGTTTTTGGCAGAGAGTCTTGCTGCTCTACAGCCCACTTATTTTCTTCCATCACTTGTGATTCGGAGTCAAGAGATGCAAAGTGCATTGTTACTACTGTGAGGGTAGGAACAGCAAGAATCCTTGTAACATCTTGAAACATCTGCCACTTTAAAATCCACAGAGCTTGGGCCATAGATTATTAAAGCAGACAGTGACTTAATGAAACACAGTTCATACCACTTTTCAATTGTGATACCCAATATAATAGCTTTCACTGTTAGTAAAACCACTTATATAAATTTAAATGTCCACTCAATTTAAGGATAAGTATAAACACCATAAAAGAAAGAAGAATTTTAGTATAAAATAGTGTTAGTGTTTAACATTGACAAACTTTGACAGGAATAAAATTAATTTTAATATAATTAATATAAAATCAGATTATTCATGAAGCCAGTATTATTTATTTTTCATTTTGGAAACACCTTGTGATGAATTTTATACTAACTTATTAGAGAATAGTAAAAAGCATAAAATTTCATGCTTTTAAATCACAAGTAGGGCTTTAGGATGAAAAAATGCTTTCTCTTATAGATTTTTCTCACTATCCCTCTCAAATTTCCTTGTCCTTTCGATTCATTCTCTGAAGACATGACACAACCCTCAATCATCTCCGACCTGGAATCCTGTACCATCTCTGATTATTCACCTCCCTGTAGGAAATGTAGTCAGTTTTCTGGCATTTCATTCCACTTTCTGCTGATATTCCACCATCTAAATTCTCCTTCTCCATAAAATGAGCCAAAATTAAATGTCTTTCAAAAAGTAGTTGGTTTTATTCATACCATAAACTTCTAATATCTTTTAATTTAATAAAAATAACTCACATTACAATGTACATGTTTTACTCCACATGATACTTTAATTTTTTCATAGAAACTTTCCTGTCACTATTAATATTTTTTTTACTTTCTAAGTTACAAATTTTTTATTACTTCAAACACCCTCTTTTATGTTTCTTCATTTTATTTTCCATCTTTTCATCATCTTTCTTCCTTCATTTTTATCTCATACAATACATCCCAACCGTGGACTCTCTTCCCTCCCCTCCTAACAGTCCCTCACTCTACCTCCACTCTGCCCTAGATTCACTGCTCCTCCATTTCCCTTCAGAAGAGAGCAGGACTCTGAGTGATATCAACCAATCATGGTATAACAAGATACGATAAGACTAGGTATAAACCCGAAAATGAAGGTTGGATGCACAGTAGAAGGAAAAGCGTCCCAGGAATAGGCGAAAATGTCAGAGACATCCCTGCTGTGAGATAATGCACTTGTACAATGGTTTAATAAAATGCTGATTGGCCAGTAGTCTGGCAGGAAGTATGGGCAGGGAGAGCAGAGAGGAGAATTCTGGAAAGAGGAAGGCTGAGTCAGGAGTCTCCAGTCAGACACAGAGGAGTCAAGACGACAAAGCAGAATGGAGAAAAGTACCAAGCCACATGGCTAAATATAGATAAGAATTATGGGTTAATTTAAGTGCAAGAGCTAGTCAGTAATAAGTCTGAACTAATGGCCCAGCAGTTATAATTCATATAAGCTTCTGAGTGATTATTTTTATAAGCAGGCGATGGGACTGCAGGGGCCTGGTGGGACCAGAGAAACTTCCAACTACACATGCACACTCCCAATGTTTGGAATCCAACAAAAATCTCGAGCTAAACAACCACAGCACATATGTAGAGGATTTACCACAGACCCATCTGGCAAACTATCAGCCTTAATTGGTATTCACATGCCCACATTCTCCATTCAGAATGTGTACATGATCTGTACCCCAAGATCAGACAAATGTGTGGTCAAGTCCTCTTTTGCTCATTTTCCCCCCTACACAAATAAAAATACATACAAAGTATTTTTATTGATTTTTGATAATTTCCTATACAATATTTTGATCGTATTTGTACTCTAACTATAGCTCCTCCTAGATCCTTCCTCTCTTTCCTACCCATACTTTTCCCTTACTTAAAAGCTGTTATTTCAAATATCCCCCATGGCCAGAAACTTCTAAAAGCCTTCATTTCCCCCTAATTTTCCATAGATAATATCATGTGCCTGCTTCAGAAAGAGATTAGTTAATTGTGTTTTCAAGCAAAGAATAGAACTGTCACATTAAGGAGAATAAAGGATAGTTTATTCTTTAGCCAAAGGGGAGTGACCATGACCCAAGAACCTTGATTTAATTTACACAAAACTCTATATTACCATCTGATAACCATTGCATGAAGGTTTTGTGGCACAAGACAACAGAAGTTATTAGGCAACCCACTTTTAAAATCAATTCTTTGATAACTTTATGCAATGCATTTTGATCATACTTGCATCACTGAACAAATTAAAGACCTGTCCCAGCTCCCCATCTATCGAACTTTGTGTCATTTCTTTTTTTTTGAATTTATTTTATTTTATTTTACAATATAATTCAACTTTACATATCAGCCATAGATTCCCCCATTCTCCCTCCTCCCGCCCCGCCCCCCTCCCCCGGCCCACCCCCCATTTCCATCTCCTCCAGGGCAAAGACTCCCCCGAGGATTGAGATCGACCTGGTGGACTCAGCCCAGGCAGGTCTAGTCCCCTCCTCCCAGGCTGAGCCAAGGGTCTCTACTAAGCCCCAGGTTTCAAACAGCCAATTCATGTACTGAGCACAGGACCCGGTCCAAATGCCTGGATGCCTCCTAAACAGATCAAGCCAATCAACTGTCTCACCCATTCAGAGGGCCTGATCCAGTTGGGGGCCCCTCAGCCATTGGTTCACAGTTCATGTGTTTCCATTGGTTTGGCTGCCTGTCCCTGTATTCCATCCATCTCTGGTCCCAACAACTCTTGCTCACATAAACCCTCCTCCTTCTTGCCAATTGGCCTCCCGGAGCTCCACCCAGGGCCTGACCGTGGATATCTGCATCTAGTTCCCTCAGTCACTGGATGGGGTTTCTAGCACGACAATTAGGGTGTTTGGCCATCCTATCACCAGGGTAGGTCAGATCGGGCTATTTCTCGACTATTGCCAGCAGTCTATTGTGGGGGCATCTTTGTGGATTTCTGTGGCCCATGCCGGTAGGATTTGCTGAAGGAGGCGGAGACAGGAGGATCACGAGTTCGAGGCCAGCCTGGGCTACACATTTCTTTTAATGTATACTGCCCATGTACTCTTGGATGTGTATAGATCCAGTGGAGCATGGCCAACCTTCCATGGGACACACCATTAGAGAAAACTGATTCTTTCTCTCCCGGAAGATATGAATTGCCAGCAGTTCCTCAACTGGAGATCAGAATTTGTGTCTACCTCCCTCTCTATGCTAGAATTTTATCTGGCTTGAAATTGTACAGATCTTCTGCATGCTGCCATACCCACTGTGAGTATATATGTACAACTGTCCTGATGTGTGCAGAAAACACTATTTACTTGAACTCATCTACCACTCCTCTCTTGATCCCTGAGCTCTGGGGTGGGGGGAGCAGGTCATGTGATACAGATGTTCTAATAAAGGGTGATCATTCTATAGTTTCTTATTTTCTGCAATGTGGCCAGCTGTGGTTCTGTGTTGCTCACCATTAATATATGTGTTTCATCGTAAGTTCTTAAGAGTCAGTTTGATACTATGCCCATTTAGCAGAATAATATTATATTCTTTCTTAGAGCCCATGATCGCCTATCTAACCACAGGTTCTTAAACATGATAAAGGTGTCAAGAATGGATTTCATCGTAGAATGGGCCACTGAGAAAATGGTTGATTACTCTCATGGCGTTCACACCACTCTTGACCAGTGAACATACCTTGTCAGGCCTGTCATCATTGTATTCCACAGGGATCACAGCTAGGTAAGACTGATGATTACTTGTCTCCTCCAGTATAGTGTGAATACCACCTTCCAGTACTCTGAAATACATCCAGCACGGTTAAAGCTTCCAAGTGGGTACCAGCTTGATTTTTTCACATTCTACCATCCAAATATGTGATGTCTTTAACAGTAAAGTTTTACTGTCAAGTTCTGGGGGTTAACCAAGAGTATTGGTAATAGTCTGTAATATTTTCAGATCTATTGAACTTCACTAGCAAATAACTTCAAAAGAGATGACCCATTCTCGGCACTGGGCTGTTTATTTGTCAGGCTGTGGTACCTAACAGGGGCATTGTTGCCCCATTATAGTGCAACTTTATTTCAGTTGCACTGTATGTAAATATATGTATATATATATATATATATATATATATATATATATATATATATGGAAACATCTACAGTAGTAGGTTTCTGTATAACTTTTTGAAATGTATATAGTGCTTCTTATTGCACTTATATTCACTCATATCCCAGCCTACAACCCGTTTAATCCTTTCTACTTCGTTATTTTTTTCCCCTTCATGTCACTGAATTCTATCTCAACTCTTTTGGAAACCACTATGACCCTTTAATGATTTCTTTACCTCTATGGACATTTCAAATGAAATATGTGTATCTAAGGATTCTAAGATAACATCTATACATAAGAGAAACATTTACTCTGTGTCTTTTTTTTTTTTTTTTTTTTTTTTAGATATGTAGGTGTTTTATTCAGCAATAGGTCCTATGATCAGTTTTTGGAAATTAGACAATAGCCTTGGCAATAGCCTCAATTGTTCGGGGGTTTACATGGAGCTCCTTTTGCCCAACAACCCAGTTAGATGAAACACATTTCTGGCACAGGGGTTTTACTTCATGGCAAGAAATGTCATGCTGGGGCTCTGTCTCCCCTGTTGATTGGTGATTCCATTTACATTTCTTTCATATGTGCACACATTTTCAGAAGCTTCCACTGTCGGTGTTCTGTATGATCTCTCACATGGCCCTTATTGTTATCTGTCCTACCCCTCCCTTATACCCCTCTGCCATCGCCCTCTCCATTTGATCCTAATTTCATTTTCTTAACATCTGAGGAGTAGTCCATTGATTAAATGTAACACATTTTAACAATCCATTCACCAACTGAAGGACATCTAGACTGTTTCTATTTCTTGGACATTATAATTACCGCTGCAAACATGGTACCAGAAGATGGGCACATGAATGTTGTGAAAATGGCATCCCTACCAAAAGCAATCTCCAGATTCATTACAATACTCACTAAATTCCAATTCATTTATTCACAGTAATTGAAAAAATCTTAAATTTCATAAGGAAAAACAAAGATCCTAGATAGTCAAAATAATTCTAAACAATAAAAATGTCTGGAATTATCACTATTCTAGTTTTCAAGTTGTGTTACAGAGATATAGTAATAAAACAACATAATATTTGCATAAAATCAAACATTTTAACCAAAGGAAAAGAACTGAGAATCCACACATTAGCCCTCAGACCTACAGAGACCTTAGTTTTGACAAAGATGTCAAAAATACTTAGTGGAGAGAGCATCTTTAATGGTGCTGCTCAAACTGAATTGTTGCAAGTAGAAGAATGAAACTAGATCCCTATTTTTCACTCTGTACATAACCAACTCTTAATAAATCAAGGACCTCTACTTGAGGCCTGGTACTCTGAATCTGATGGAGAAAGTATGTGGCATGTTTGAACTTACTGGCACAGGAAATAACTTTCTGAGAAAGACCCCAATAGTGTAGACATTACACAACAATTCATTAATGAGACCTCATGAAATTGAAATATACCAAAGGACAATAACATCTGATAGAAGAAGAAGCATATAGGATGGGAAAAAATCTTTATAAGCTATATGCATGACAGTGAGTTACTATCTAGACTACACAAAGAACTAAAAAAAAAAAAAGCCCAACATATTAATAAGAAGCCCAATAAAAATCAGCATAAAATTAACAGAGATTTCTTAAAGATGAAATGCAAGAGGCTGATATATTTTTTTAATGTTCAGTATCTTTACACTCCAAGGACATACAACTTAAAAGTACTTTAAAATTTTATCTTACCCAGTCAGTATGACTAAGGATTTAAAAAAAAAAATGGTGATGACAAATGCTGGCATAGATGTGGGGAAAAGGGAGCATTTACTCACTGCTTGTAGGAATGTAAACAAATACAGCCAATTTAGAAATCAGTGTGGAGGTTTTTCAAAAAGCCAGCAATAGATCTACCACCTGATCCAGCTATACCACTTTTGGGTGTATACCCCAAAAACTCTAAATCCAACTCAAGACACTTCAAACATGTTGGCAGACACTTTAGGTAGGCTGATTATAGAAAAGAGGTGTTTCTAGGCCTTGGATCCTATCTGTTGACATTCTTAATTTTTATAAGGGTACATTTTGGGTCTGTGGTAGTAGTAAGAATCTTAGGTCAGAAGAAGATGAACAATGAATGGCTCTCAAAGGTGCTACATTTGTTCAAGGTAATTCGGCTTTGTCATTTAAATTGTACGTAGTCACAAACTTCAGGAATTTGGCCTTATGCAACCCTTTACATTGGTGCAGCTCTCTTTTTGCTTCCTCTGGGAACTTCCCTTCACACAAGTCCTAGCTTCTTCATCAAATTCTCCAGTTCACATGGACCCTTCTTATGCTTCTTCCTCTTTATGAAGCATTTTTCATGCTTCCCATAGTCACTGACCTGGCCTCTTTTCTGAATGTCAAGCAATCCTGAACAACTGTAGAGGAGTGATTCTTCTCTGTTTCTTTAAGTCTTTAAGTCTTCCTCCTTATTGTTTCACATATTCTCTCTCTCTCTCTCTCTCTCTCTCTCTCTCTCTCTCTCTCTCTCTCTCTGTGTGTGTGTGTGTGTGTGTATGTGTGTCTCCCTTTGAGGACATCAAGGTAAAAGAAAACTTTCACCCATCCCTCCCTTCCAATTTTTCTTTTTACTTTTTCTCATAAAACTCCAAAGTCCTTCAATTATTGGTCTGCCCTTATTCATTTTCTATGAACTTCAAATTCTGCATTTGCTGCATGTCCTCTGCTTCACTAGAACTTCTTTTTTTCTGGTTCACCATAAGTGACAGGCTGCTAGACCAGTCAGGCACTTTGAATATACACATGATCTCACTGTATTTCACTTCCTTTTTAGTATTATTTTAGCTTTTTGTGTTTGAAACAAGCAATTGATTCTGAAACATAATGTATACAAAACTGCAAAATTATAACATTCAGAAGCAATTATTGATCTGGAATGAATGGCTTCTGACTCAGGATCCTACACCAAAGTGCAATAGTCCTTTTATTTTTATGTGCATGTATGTGTGAGAGTTGGGGGTTCTTGCTGGCACCAGAAGTAACAATTCTACTAGAAGCTGGAGTTACAAGTGGTTGTGAGCCACCTGAATCAGTGCTAGGAACTGAGTTTCAATCTTTTACAAGAGCAGCATGTGCTCTTAACAGCTAAGCCACCTCTACAGCCCCTACATATATATATATATATATATATATATATATATATAATCAATATATATTGTTAAATTCATTATTCCATGCCTACTTGAAACATAATTTTTACTTGAGGTCAAATATTTTTATGAACTATATTGAGGATAAAAGTCCAATTGTTTAAAATTATTAATAATCTGTACTCAGAAATATATGAATATCACTATAAGCTAGGGATTGAAGTTTATCTTGTCAATGTCCAAGTAATGACAAAAAGAATAAACATATCATAAAAAGGTTGTGTTAGGTTCTGTAAATCAACTCATGTATAATACAAGGGGAAATACTGCAAAGATAAAATTTCATCTGTTCTTAAACAGCGGTTTTATTAGTTTAAAAAGTCAAATGCTGATCTCTAATATATCTCTGAACTCATTTGAAGAAATAATTATTTTTCTTCAACTATACAGTTCCTTTTCCATTGATGAATGTATTTTTGATATGGAACTTATGCATAAGAAAAGCTTGAATCTTTAATAATTTCTCATTAATTGCTTTAGTGCTGAAATAATCATTATTCACTAGAAGAAAAGGTGTTCTCAGGGACAAGCTTCCCAGTAAAGGTAGACACCTCAGCTAAGAATTTAAAGAATGCAAATACTTTTCAGATAAATAAAAAAGAAACCAGGACTAACTGGACAAGTAAGTGATCACAAGCTGCAGAGACTGGGGTGCTATGGAGTGTGTGGGGATCCAGAACCAGTTCTAATGAAGCACAAGTTGAGACGTCTAAGAATACAGTCAAGAGGGAAACCATTATTAAATTCTTGGGAGGCAATAAAGTAGTTTGGAGGAATAAGGACAGGAGGGTATGTTCACTGTTCGAGTGGTGGAACATGCCCGGGAGGCAGCCCTCAGCACAGATGGAGCTGGTGGTTTCAAAGATGTTATGAGTTCTGTTTTTTATCTATCTCCTTCTTATCTCTCTCTCCCCTTTTCTTTTTCCTCTTTGTTTTTCCTTTTTTCCCCGATTTTCTTCGTGGTTAGTGTGATACACAGACAGGTGCTAGAACAGTGATAGAACGGAACAGACCTAGGCTAAGTGCAACTAGCATTGCCAGACTCTAATATCTGTATATATTTTAGGACAACTCCTTCATAATATTCAAAATGTTTGGTTATATGCGCTTTACTTTCTTATCTGATGCTAGTTCTGTTTTCTATACATATTCCTGTTGAATATACACCAGCTTAAGGACTCTTTGCTCTAGATTGACGGGACATATTTCTCAAAGGTATAATAAATTAATGTGAGAAAAATAAGATCACTTATTATTACAGAAGTGATACAGAGCATTGGGAAGTTGTTAGGTGGCTTGTGATTTGGATATGTTTTTATAAAATCAGAGAAGATTTTTTTATAGTTTATTTTGGGTACACACACTAATTTACTCAACCTATTATGCGTGAATGGAAATTGAATAAGCTTTTCTCATTACTCATCATTCTGAAGTAAGTAAGCTTATATAGAGAAGCCAGATTTTTGTTAGATTTTAATTCTTAGTGGCTTTGTCTGTTACTTTAGAAGTAGAAGTGCAAAAGCAAAGGAGTGTGTCCACTTTTAAGTGTCAACACACTGACTAATAACCCTCCAGAGAAAGTAAATCCATTTTTTACTTATCTGCTCTTATATCAATTTTGTAGCAGCTTAGACTCCCTGAAATTATGGTTCTATATAATGTTTAAGGTAGTCATAAACTTCTATTAGAAGAAGTTATCTTCTTTACTTATGTTTTCACGAAGTAGGATCTATCCATACTTGATTTTTGTGTTCATTCTCATTTTTTCTCCACTATCTTAAACTTCTTTTTCTTTAATAAATTCTTATGTGTCTACCTGAAGTAGTACGGCAGGTGTAAGACGTAAGTGATAAGTCCTATGGTCTTGCAACTCTCCATAGGTTAACAGTGCAAATAAGGAAGGGAGAAGCCGGAACGAGATGGCATGGATTGCTGGCAGTATGCCTCAGATGGAGTGGCCAGGAAAACAAATGAGGGAGCCATTTGGATGTAATTAGAGAGCAGGAGGCAGAGAAAAGAAAGGAAAGTCTGGGAAATAAGGCACAGATGATGCTTCTGTCCTCCCATGTCCCCAGACCTTTCAGTCTGCATTTCCTGCCTGTTCTTCTGTGACAATACATGTGGACACCCACTGAAATGTACTCAGCCTTGAGATTATTAATAATTTCAAAATTGAAACCAGCTGCACACAAAATATTGTAAACCAAATGCTCGAATCAATTCTTTTAGTTTTATTTATCTCCCATTAAGACATTTATCTCATTAAGTTGAAGTTTCACTGCAGTGTCCTTAACTCAACTCTGGTCTCCAAGAAATAGTTTCAAGTGGCTATTTTCAAAGTAACTATCTGCAGAGGAGTTGAAAGTTAATTAAATTATGAATTGATTTCATATCTTGATGCAGTGTCTCCATGTTCATTAAAAACAATTGACATCTGAAATAATACTCATTATCTGTATTTATTCACTCAATAAGAATTCAGTGATAACTTCTGACTGTACGAAACATATGGCCCTGGAATGTCTACATGCCTGAGGACCTTACTCTCTGTCCCTAAGTACAGGATCGAGCAGACAGAAGAGAAATTAGAAGAGGACTGACATTTGAATGATATGAACATGGACTACTGCTATCCTTTTTGCAGCATTTTCTGTAGTGCTAGCTATTTTCCCAGGCTCACTCTGGGTGGACATTTGGGATAAATATGGTTAACAGATAATTGTGAAAAATTCTCCAAATTTTAATACCAGTGGTTATAAGAGTTACCTTGTGAACACAGACTTTTTTCCCTTGATGGATATGCTCAATCATTTCCTTTTAATTTTAATTATTATTAATTAAAATTATATGTGTGTGTGCCTGTGTGTGTGTGTGTGTGTGTGTGTGTGTGTGTGTGTGTGTGTATAGGTCATGTACCATGGCATGTATGTAGAGGTCAGAGATCAACTCTGTGGAGTCAATTCTCTCCTCCCATTTTACCTGGGTAGCAGGAATCAAACTAAGGCCACCTGGTTGTGTAACAGGTACCCTTAATCCAAAGAACCATCTCACTGACCCAATGTTTTCAGTCCTCATCAAATTGAGCAATAATTTTCATTTCAGTTATGTAAAATAAATCATATAATTAGTGAGATTCTTAACAGTTATGAGGTTCTTTGGTAGTAATTCTATTTTAGTTTACTTCAGGGTTATGCCTAGGATTCACTTTTACATTGCTTTATTTTTATTTATTATTATTATTATTATTATTATTATTAATGGAAGAAAAATAAGAGAAAAATTTATTTATTTATTATTTTATTTTTTCCTTCTTTTGATTTATTGTTTATGTCTTTCATCTCATGTATCTCTATTCCATTCATTTCTCCATCCCTTCATATTCACCCCCTGCCCTTGCAACCTCCCCCCAAAAAATAAAATAACATTTACAGGAAAAAAAATAGCGAAGGAAAAAAAATCAGTCTTGTCATAGAATCTGTAGTGTGACATAGTGAGTCATGTAATAAAACCTTTTGTCCATATATCTTTGCTTACAAGTGTTCATTGCAAAGACTCATTGGTCTGATTTAAGGCCTCTGGTTTCTATTACACTATCTATGCTCTGCCCTCATTGGAAATCCTCTTGGTTATTCAGCTGTTGCCCTGTGTTGTGGATATCCTGCAACTTTGGGTCTGCAGGGGAGGTCCCTTCCTGTACTCCAGCAAATCCCAGATGGGGTGGATGTTGGGGTAGGCCAACACATAACTCTGGTTCTGGGCTTGGGTGGGTGCAGGGTTGGTCAGCTTGCCAGCTGTCCCTTGTCCTTACTTACCACCAGGGTGAGCTCCCTGCATTGGCCTGGAGAGTTGACCCCTTGCAGCAGTGAGCAAGACCCAGGGCCAGTTCTTCTGTTTTCAGGTCCTTAGAGTTGAATCTCTCACACTTACACCTTCAGAGTCAACTCTACTGTGTTGCCCAGGCATTGCATAGGAGTCACTCTCCCGAGTGCTGCAGCTCTCTCATGCTCACAACTTTGGGGCTGGCTCACCCACACCTCTGCCAATGTGGTTTGCTGTATTGTGCTGCCCAAGTGAGGTACAGGGCCTGCTCTCCTGAGTGTTGCAGCTGGTGAGGGACAGGAGCAGCTCTCCCAACTTTATGACTTCAGGGCTAGCTCTCCTACCTGCTTCAGGCATTGATTGGTGGGGAGGCATCTCTCCCCCACCCATACCACTACATGGTAGATGAGTAATGGAGACAGCTCTCCCATGCTCACAACTTTGGAGATGGCTCACCCACACTTCTGCCAATGGGGTTGGCTCTGTTGTGCTGCCCACATGATATACAGGGTTTGCTCTCCCGAGGGTTGCAGCTGGTGGTGGGCAGGAGCAGCTCTCCTGCCTTTCAGACCCCATGGTCAGCTCTCTTCCCTGTCTCTGGTGTTGATGGGAGGTGGGAGGGAATCTCTCCCCAACCCATGCTTCAGGTTTATGTCTAGAATTAACTTTTATATTGTTTTAAAATTATACTTTCTTCTTAGTTCATTTTATGTTTTATATTCTTCTTTGCCAGACACTTCTTTTGGTAACCGAAATAGTTCCCAACTATGTAAATGAAAGCCTCCTAAAGGTTATATATACATACATATATATATATATATATATATATATATATATATATATATATATATTGTTTCTGGAGCTACAAGTGAGACTTCTATGTCTGTCCCTCACTTGTACCCTCTGGCCTATGTCTTGCTCTCCAGTCAAATACTAAACATGTGTAAAATGACATCACAGGTCTGATCTATTTTCATTGAAGATCTTCTTCATAATAGCATCTGCAGATTTAGCTCCTAAATGCTGTGACATTGCCTTCAAAGGTCAGGACAGGAGAGTTCTAAAGGACACAATCACTCTAGTTTATGTGTTAGAACTATCTGCCACTTAGTATTAACTCATATGTTCCACACATATTACTCTTGTATTTACTTTGTGTGTCAGTCACTATACTAGGTTTGAGATTGTTGCAATAAGGAGAAGAAAGAAAGGAGCCAGTTGGGGTTGCAAGTAGACAATAGAATTACTATGCTTACTAGGCTTACATTTCAGCAAATAATCCATCCTAGAAGAAAATATTCAAATTGCAGGAGCAGACATTCTAGTTAATATACTTACTCTTGGTGAGGATTACACCAATATTGTGGTAATGATGATGGTGGTGGTAATGGTGGTGATGTGAAAGAAAAATACTCTTTTTTAGTGCTGATTTAAGTCTCTACATAGTCTTTTTTGGTGTTCTGTTTTATAATTGATTTGATGTTCACATTACCATACTGAGGGAAAGTGGCCAAGTATGAGAACAAGACTATAAACTACTGAGTCTCAAAGTTTTCTATGTATTGAATCACCTTGGGAACTTTCTAAAAACTCTGATGAATGGGCTGGAGAGATTTCTCAGTGGTTAAGAGCAATTGTTGCTCTTTCAGAGGATCTCAGTTCAGTTTCAGAACTGACATACAGTGGCTCAGTGCTGTAACTCCAGTTCCAGAGAATTTGATGCCCTCTTTGGCTTCCACTGGCATTGTATGAACATGGTGCACGTGCAGACATGCAGGGATATATATACATATATACATATATATAATATAAAATAAATATACAAACACATCTTTAAGAAAAAAACAGATTCTCATCTTCAATACCACACAAATGAGATGGGAACTGTTTATTTATGCATTATCTGTTGTTGTTGTTTTTTGAAATGTTCTGTGCTGTGGGATATCTTTCTGTATGCTGTGAATATGTTTTGCTCTGATTGGTTGATACATAAAGCTGCATTGGCCTATGGCAAGGCAGCTTAGAGACAGGTGGAGAGAAGAAAGTGTGGGAGGGAGAGAAGCCAGTCTGCTGCCTAAGGAACAATGCGCCAGCAGACCAGTAAAGTCACGGAACATGTGGCAAAATATAGATAAATAGAAATGGGTTCATTTAAAATGTAAGAGCTAGCTAGCAAGAGGCCTGCCATAGACCATACAGTTTGTAATTAATATTAAGCCTCTGAATGATTATTTTACAAGTGGCTGCAGGACTGTGGGGCAGGGCAGGACTAGAGAAAACCTTCTGGCTACATTTGGCTACCCAATGTGTTGGCTTGAGTTTCCACCTAAAACCTGAGAGAACTTAATAAGAGATTCTAAAATGGGACCAAAAAAAGGTTCCTGCCTCATGTCTCATGCAGGCCACTAGACGCTGCAGCATTCAGGCTTGAGCACAGCATGGCAGATTCCTGCATCAGTACACAGAGGTGTCTCCAAGCTGCACAGCATGCTGCATGTTGAATTTAGCCTTTACTCATACAGACAAAAAGGGTTTATGGGCCAACTGCACACTACCTGATGGCAGCATGGACCCCAGAGTTGGCAGAGTAAGTGTGACTCTCCTGGGTACCTCCGCCATGTTGAAAAGCTGAAGTGGATCGAGTCAGCAGCCAGGGCTGCTGCTTCAATCTTAGCCAAGCTGCAGTTTGCAATGATCACAAGTATCACAGGATTATAGATACACAAAAGAGAGATTCAAATGGAGTAAACCTCTAAATGGTTTACATTATATGTAAAAATGTACATAGGCTTGAAAGAGAGAGGAAAAAGAAAATAGACAGTTATATAAAGAAATAGATAATTAAAAAAATAAAGTCTTTAAAGAGACAGTAAAAGTAATATAAAAAGTAAGCGACATAAAGATGGAAATCACACAGAGAATCTGGATTATATTGTCTTTGGGATTTTTAGCTGCAGAAAAACATTTGATTGTAAAGGCTACTCAGTTAAACTAATATATATCAATATAAGGTATTAATAAAGGTATCTTGACCCCCAAATTTGTGTCTAAGGGCATGGTGATTTGAAAAAGAGGTTCTGCTTTTGTTTCCACAGAAGATGAGAACCTGTGGATTGCTTCCAGACTAATATGGTTTGATCAGCCAAGCCCCCCTGAAAGATCTCCAATGACACCATGGCCCAGGTGATCCAACAACCAAAATCAGCTTCAAAGCAACTGGCTGAGATGATCCATCCTCACAGACTACAGCCATAATTCTTAATTTTCTCAGGATCTCCATAAGACTACCAGCACCCCCGAGTAGCAGGAAGTAGTATGTATAAAAAAAAAAAACTATGCCCAAATTCCCAAAATATTTTTTTGTAAATGTTTATTTTTATTTAAAGAGTGTTGATTATAAATGCAATCTTTTTCTAAAGAAGAAAAAGTGATACTATAGATATGATAGGATGAAATGGTAGATTATTGAATCTATTTAAAGAGCAACAACTTGTTTAAAATGTTTTAAATTGCTATTAATTTTAGTTTATTACAAATTTAAAGTTAATTTGTTATATTGTATGTATATTTCTACCCTTGTTTAAAGTATTATGTTTATGAAGTTCATTTAAAATTATAATTTATAATTAAGAAATACAGATTAATAATTAGTCATCTATAATAATCAAACTTACAGTCATGTTAAGTTTTCTAGGTCTTCTTCAAAGGCCTACAGAATATGGCACTTAAAATATTTTATAAACTTAGACTTTGTAGACAATGAGACACATCTGCTCCTAGCAGCATCAACTTACTTCAAAGGAGATGATGGGCATTAAAGAAACTCTATATGGAGTTTTCTTTCCTTATGGTAAAAGTTAGCCATTTGTGCAAGAAAGTGTTCTTGCCTGGACTGAACATGCAGGATCCATGGAAAAGTGACCATTAATTTTGCCAAAAAAAGGCAAGATGGTCCTTTAGGTTCCTGCTTTACAGAGGAGACTGCCAGACATTCTACAGGACACAGGGAGAAGTGACTGACAGACTCTAGTCTTATAGGCTTAAAAATGGATGCTTCACATTGCAGAGAAACTTTGGGTGACTGTCCAGGCAGCCAGTTGTCTCTGTCATTTCCAGAATTTTGGAAGTTGCTTACAATACATTTCCTGTTTACTTAGATAATGTTATATCCTTCTGGGTCTTTGATGTAGTTTAAGACTAGATAGTTGTAATTATAATTTTCTTGGTTATATTAAAGAGAAATTAGATATGAAACTTTAGACTCACAAATATTAGATAGATGATAAAATATTTTCATTAATTTTGCCAAATATAAATAGAGTAAATATTATAACTGTTATTCTTGCTTGATAACTGTTCTAATATATAATTTTACTGTGTTAAAGCTAAAACCTTCCTTTTTGATTAGACAGAAAAGGGTAAGTGCTATGAGATGTCTTTTTGTATGGTGTGAATACATGTTGCTCTGATTGGTTGATAAATAAAGTTTCATTGGCCTATGACAAGGCAGCTTAGAGGTAGGTGGAAAATCCAAGCAGATATATGGAGAGAAGAAAGGGGAGGAGGGAGAGACACCAGCCTGTCACCTAAGGTGCAACATGCCAGCAGACTGGTAAAGCCATGGAACACATGGCAAAGTATAGATTAATGGAAATGGGTTAATTTAACATATAAGAGCTAGCTTGCCATAGGTCATACAGTTTGTAATTAATATTAATCCTCTGAATGATTATTTTGTAAGTGGCTGCTGGACCTCAGGGCCGGGTGGGACTGGAGAAAACTTTTGACTGTAGCTCTGTGGTATTTCAATGTACAAACTTGAGAGGCAGTGTTACAACCATGTTTATTTTTTTAACCTGAGTGTCTGGAGAAATCATCCAAGAATATTGCTAGGTTCCTGATTTGAAAGGTCTGGGGATGACTGTGGATTATTTATGTCAAAAAAAATTGCATTTGGGTTCTCTATCTGCTTCTATGTATGTCACACATTGTGGAGTAATGTGCTAACCAACACTTATCTCCTTGTCAAGATGCTAAAAGCTCTAGTCTTTTCCAAGTAGTGGTTCACTGTCACACCAATTCAGAATTGTGAAAACTCATCAGTGCTCCAAGTCCAGGGAGGCTTGAAAACATTCAGAGAAGAGATTCTAATGTCCTTGGTTGCTTAGTTTCCAAACACTCCATTCTTTGGCATAAAGATCTCTTTCCCTAAAACCCACATGGGGCATTCTTTTAGGTACTGAGAACTTTGGCAAAGTAATTCTGTGTGGAAAAACAGAACTGTAATAAATGAGGCTAGTATTCATTCTTACATATGAGAACACAGCTGGACGGGATCATGTATGAGAAAGCAGACCCCAGCATTTTGAAACTATGAGCATGTGCTCTTCCACTTCTGGCTTTCACATCAGTGAGAAGCAATTTTGATTGTTCTTTAACCACCTAATTAATGGGATAACTGAGACTCATTCCTATCCCAATATGACTTGCAGAGCATATACATCTAGGAAAACTGGTCTTCACATTCATCAGGAGGCAGTATCAGCACATCCTCAATCATACTTGATTAACAATTAAATCTCGCTGGGCAGTGGTGGCGCACGCCTTTAATCCCAGCACTCGGGAGGCAGAGGCAGGTGGATCTCTGTGAGTTCGAGGCCAGCCTGGTCTCCAAAGCGAGTTCCAGGAAAGGTGCAAAGCTACACAGAGAAACCCTGTCTCAAAAAACTAAAAAAAAAAAAAAAAAGACAATTAAACCTCACAGGAGAGAAAAAGATAGAATTAGCAGAGTTTTATAAAGTGTAGCATCTTCATAGTCTCAATTATTTTTATAAAAAAGTATTCTCGCCAGAGCTTGTTCCTCTGTCTAGTGATAACAACACAGATTATGAGAAAGGCATGTTATCCTTGTCTCTATATCTCTCTGTCTCTGTGTTTGTTCTCTGTCCCTCTGTCTCTGTGTGTCTGTGTATCCATGTATATGTCTGTCTGTCTGTGTGTATATGAGAGAGAGAGAGAGAGAGAGAGAGAGAGAGAGAGAGAGAGAGAGAGAGAGATAGTGAGAGAGAGCACTATTTAGAATTCAAATATTTAGCCCCACAGGTAATCATCCAATTTCCTTCTGAAATGTGTCATGGACGATTTCTTAGGTCCTATCTGTCTCCCTGTCCCAATTTTTTCTGTATTCACTGTGTAGAAATTTTACCCTTTAGGTATATTTTCTTCTGTTTGCATTTTACATTTATCTGAACCACTGTCCCCATTTTTGCTCCATATCAAAATTTATGAAAAAAAAACCTTTCAGTTATCAAAAATGACAAAGAAATATGCATGTTTAAAAAGGGATTCTGCCTTCCTCTAAAATGAGGAGAGACGACTGCTTTGTGCTTTAGCTTATCAGAAGGATGAGACTTCATATCAATCCAAATGCATTGGACTACTTTTGTAGGGTGATATCATTTATTATTACAGACTGTATTCTCTAACACGTGTTAGGTTTGGAAGTGTGGTAGTAAATATCTTGTATGGACTTAGTGCCATCTAAAACAATGATTCTAATGAACTTCATCTTCTGCTGTACATGTATTGTATATAATGTGCAATATTTGAATTGGAAATAGGGCAGATAAAAAGGTGGAATAAAAAGGTTTCAGGATAAAAAATTTCCAAGATGATTGCTTATTTTTTTAAAATTAGAGATTATAAATCATTTTAGAGAATCCATTAATTATAAGGAGAGTCATCTGCTAGAGACACAGGTATTTTTCTGTAATGGTATAAAAAGACATAAATTAACATATAGCTTTTTCTTAATTCCAGCAACCTTTTACAAATGCAGTCTCTTCTTGCTCATCCAACTTATCTCAATTACAGATATTAGTCACTGAGTTTATCTCACCCTAAATTGTGTGTGAGTTGGATTCTCAAGTCCAGTGTTATTCATGTCAGTGCTAATCAACTAGCAAAAGCTTTCACGGAAATAAAAACAACTGTAGTTCTCTATGTAACACTGTGACTTCATTAACTAATGTGAATATGTTTATCCAGCAGTGTTACAAGTCTCTCACTTTATTTTTCCATTTCTATTTGTGTTACTTATTCTAAGATTTGTTTACTTTCCTTCACTTAGCAAATAATTAGGCATCTATTTAACACTTTTATTTTAGAGAGAACAGTTCAAATATCTATTGTAATGTTTATTTGCATACAATGTTGGTTTTTTTTATATGAGTAAGCTAAACCTTTTCATTTATGGACTCTTCTTGTACTTTTTTTGGGATAGTGTAATATTTTGGTGAACACTGCCTCTACTACTGGCTATGGTGTTTTATCACAGCAACAGAAAAGAATAACTAGAACCGTTGTTATATCTGCTAGGGATTTTTCTGGGCTACATATAGCAGGAAAACCTTTCTCTGTCCATTGTATTGTGATGTAAATGTACTTTTCCCTTTGTCATATAATAGAGCATACTCACAGGTTCCATGGCTTAAGGAATGGGAAACTTTATGGGAATAGTCTGCCTACTGGTTAGAACAATAAATATTTTGCTTACTATGTGGAATAACAGCATGACAACCGAGTATTCAGAAAGAAGCTTAAAGGGGAAGAACAAAATACAAAATATTTTAGAATTCTTCCTGGCTCTAAGAGACAGTTTGCATACCTTCTGAGACTTACCCTTTCCATTATATATATTCATTAGTACAGTCTTTTAGAAATCCTTTTCCAATGACCTGATGAATTTCCCCCCAGACATTTTTAGTGGAAACTTTGATATGCCATAGAAACTTAAAGAGCAATTCCTGAGTCAAACAAAAAAAATGAAGTTTACTTCACCCAAGTTCTATTAGACTAATATTCAAAGGTCTCATATAGGCCAACTTATTCAGCTATTCTTGACAGAAATGTATGCACTCAGATGCTGACTATACTGATCAAAGGAGATGGGGATGCACTACAGTTCACTTTGTTGGGAAATAGTCTTTTAAAGGGTCAGTTTGAGACATCAAGCACATAGAGGATACTTGTTTTTGCTCAATTTGAGCTCATCATTCAGTGTAAGTATTGTAGAAAGAGGCCAAATGCAGGCTCCAGGAGTTCTTGCACTGAATATGTCAACTGCTACTCATGAGAAAAATCTACAAAACAGAAATTTTTACTTCAGTTTTCATATGTTTTGAAGTTATCCCTCCCTGTACTCCTCCCTACCTCTCTACTCATCCCACTTCTTTTCATCATCGATCAAACAAAAAACTGCAAACACAAAACAAGCAAACTGAAGAAAATTATAAGCAAAAAAGTACCCAAGCAAGCAAACAAACAAACAAACAAAAAAAAATGAAAAGTGCAGAGAAATATGGAGTTCATTTTGTGTTGGTCAATTACTCCTTGGCAAATAGTCTGTCCTGAAAATTTGTTCTTGTGCCCAGTTTTATCAATTGGATAAAACTGATTTTCTTTTTCCGACCATGTATCACCTACAAATAGCTTCTTGGTTAGGGTTGAGACTTCACTGGATAATTTGCAGAGAGTGAGAGACTTTGGAGCACTCAGTCTTCAATGGGATATATTCACTCCCCGGGATCTATGGAAAAGAGGAAGAGGGAAGATTCGGTTTTTTTTTTTAAGCCAGAGGTAGTATATGACTCCAAGGAAACAGTGTCTTCCACACACAACGGTACGGATGTTGACAGATGCATATATGAACTCATAGAGACCATGGCAGCATGCACAAAACCTGCACAGGTTCAAGCCAGACAAAAATCTCAACACTGAGAAGGGAAAGTGGACATAAAATAGAACTCTAAACTGTTGAAAACAACTGACTCAAAGTATCATAAATGGAAAGCTGTTTGAGACAGTGTCTTCTATATAGCAATGCCTAGTCTCTGCCTATATACATCAAGCTGGCCTTGAATCTGTAGTACTTGCGTTGTCTCTGCCTCCAGAGTACTAGGTTATAGTCCTCCACCACCATATCCAGCCTTAAGAAGAGTTGCTTTCAGCACATGGCTTAGAATTAGCACTGTCAGTATTTGAGATTGAAAACTTTAGAATTTTATAATTTAAATACAAAATTCCATGAAGTGCACTAATTCCTCATATATAAAGTGGTAGATTAAAGAAAGAAAGTGGATAGATGATTTTTCTAAGAGGAAAATATCATTAGAGAAATTGTATCTATTTTCAGAATTTAGTTTTTGGCATTCATGATGGTTAAACCCAAGGTCTCAGACATACTAGGCAAGTGCAATACCGTGAATTACAGCTACAACCCTTCCATTCATAATTTTAAAAGCTGTGTTCAACGGGTTGTCTTCCTTGGCTTAGTTTATTTTACTCTTCATCTAGCTGCAGTACAATTTTTTTAACTTTTTATTTGGGGCGGGGGCAGGGTTTCTCTGTGTAGTTTTGGTGCCTGTCCTGGATCTTGCGCTGTAGAGCAGGCTGGCCTCGAATTCACAGAGATCCACCTGGCTCTGCCTCCTGAGTGCTGGAATTAAAGACATGTGCCACCACTGCCCGACAGTACCTTTTTTCTATGACTGGTCTACAGTTGTTTTCTCTGGAGGAAATTTTGTCCATAATGAACACACATGCAATCATTGTATTAATATTAGCATTAGTATTATTATCCCTCATCATATTTCACCAGATATCTTATGTTTTGTTATGTTTTTTTGAGGCAGGGTTTCTCTGTGTAGCTTTGAGCCCTTCCTGGAACTCATTCTGTAGTCAGGCTGGCCTTGAACTCACAGAGATCAATCTGGCTGAGATTAAAGGCATGCACCCACACCGCCTGGCTTTCACCAGATATCTTAGCATTAAAATAATACTATATAGTATTATTTCAAAGACTTTGCATAACTGTTTCCAAAGTCTGTTTTATACTACAGTAAATTAAAAACTCACATTGCCAGGAAAACACATTAAGAAAACACAAAGCCTAATTTGAAATGAAAGAAAGTATATTTGCAAAATGAAAATCAGTGCTATTCTTGGAGCATAGTTACAGGGTTATTTTTACACAGTCTAGGTTAATTAACATAATAATTGTATTTTACTTGTGCTGACAAGTAAATTTAAATCTTTCTCAGTTGACTGTCTGGCCCACAGTGTCCAGTACATACATTTCTTGCTTCTTTAAGAAACATTAGTCTTAGGAGTTATAAAGAATTCAGTTTTCCTAAAGAATACCAGAAATAGTGTTATAAAATATTTAAATTGGTTCATCATTTGTAAAGAAAGTAATCATCCTTAATTTTGTAATTTATATATTATACATATTATACTATTAAATAGCTTTTTAATTTGTAGCACTTGCCTCTGGAGAGCATCTTATCTGCCATAAGTTTCTTACTTGTTTGGAGTACAGGTGTTTATGGAGAGTCACAGTGGAAAGTTGATGGGAGAGTTGCAAATCCCACCTTATATATGAAGAGTTTTATTGGTTCTTTCAAACTAAAGAATAATTCTTAAGAAAATTGAAGGTAGTTTACTTCTATGCCCAGCATAATAACCAATTTTTAAAGGCACAGACTGAACACATTGGCTACATTAATGACTCATGTATATTGTACATTGGGTTTAGCTTTGCTAAAGTTTGATAGTATTATACTCTAAACCTTAAAGGAAAAATTGTAACCCCATACTCCTTTGGAGTCAACAAACTGAGTTTGTGTGCTCCTGAGAGAAGCCATCCAGGATTTTCCTCCATATTTGTCTCTCCACCTGTAATCCTCAAAGCCTGATCTTCTGTGTGCTTCTTAAAATTATTATTTATAGATGATTTTTATTTCTTATGTAATTTCAAGTTGACTAATAACAAAACCACTTATTTTTTTCTTTCTACTTTCTTGCTTTTGCTTTTATTCCTTTGGCTAAAATCAACCTCTTCATTTTAAAATTAATTACTCCCAATGTAATCACATTCTAACCACACTTTTATAAACCTAATATGCAATATTTTAAGTACAATATTTAACCCTTATTACAAATCAGTTTTATTACTTCTCATTTCCTTCAAGGCTTACAAAAGCTTTGCTTGATTATTCATACTTGTTCTTTAGTTGAACTTTTTGCTGTTGTTTTCTGACAATAAGTTTGCCAAATATTAATTTCATATTTCCTGTATATTTACTTCTATTTATAAAGTACAAGGGTCTTGATTTAACTTAGGTATGTGGTACCTATCCAGAAAATTATCCATTTCTTTTAGATTTTCCAGTTTTGTGGAATAGAGGTTTTTGAAGTATGACCTGATGATTCTCTGGATTTCCTCACTGTCTGTTGTTATGTCCCCCTTTTCGTTTCTGATTTTGTTAATCTGGATGCTCTCTCTCTGTCTTTTGGTTAGTTTGGATAAGGGCTTGTCTATCTTGTTGATTCTCTCAAAGAACCAACTCTTTGTTTCATTGATTTTTTGTATTGTTCTCTTTGTTTCTATTTTGTTGATTTCAGCTCTCACTTTGATGATTTCCTGGCGTCTATTCTTCTTGGGAGACTTTGCTTCTTCTTGTTCTAGAGCTTTCAAGTGTGCTGTTAAGTCACTAGTGTGAGATTTCTCCAACTTCTTTATGTGCGCATTTAGTGCTATGAATTTCCCTCTTAGCACTGCTTTCATAGTGTCCCATAGGTTTGGGTATGTGGTGTCTTCATTTTCGTTGATCTCTAGGAATTCTTGGGGTTTCATTTTTAAAATTATGTTATCTACCTTGTAAATATGGGGAAATATATAATTATTCACTTAATAATTTATGTTGATTGACTAATTAGATGATATTTTATCTCTGAGAATTTGACACCTGGTCTATTGTCTCTGTAAGTATCTTAATGGTACCTTTCCAATGAAGGTAAAATTGGAGAAGTTGTCTTACAACAACTCTGATGGATGAGCGTCTGTGTTAACCTTTTTTTTTTTTTCAATTTTTAAAAATGTTTTGACAGTTTTATACAGTTGCATAATGGCTTTCAGTCGCTTGCCAATAATGCCAATATTCAGTCAACTGCCCATAATTGCTCAGGGAGGAGTGGAGTCTCATATGCCTCTCTTGCACCCATGAGGAAATTTTGCAGGCCCAGTTGTGCAGATAACCACATCAACTGTGAGTTCATGAATATACCATTTATGTCATGTACTGAAGAAAAATTTTTGCTATACATCCCCATGTCTACTTTTGCATTTTACTCCCTCTCCAGCTTATGAAATATTTCCCCAAGCTTTGTATGAGGTGATATATCTGTTCTGTTTAGAGTATTGCACTACACCATCACTTATTCTTCGCACTTTGGCCAGTTATGAGTTTCTGCATTAACTGTTTGCTGTCTGCTACAATAATAAGCTCCTCTGGTGATGCCTATATGCAACACTAGTCTATGAATATAAACAAGAGTATTTGGATGGCAGTTTGACAACAGAGCATTTAGCAAAACAACAGCATTTTCCTCCCTAGGATCCATGACCTTTCTAGCAAGGAGTTCTTGGCCAGGTTTTTGGAACCAAGCACAGATTCTATAATGTTCTATAGTGTTTGCCTCATGTCCAATCCAAAAGTGTTTGGCTATTGTGATTGTTTGGATGAGAATGGCCTATAGGCTTATACTTTTGAATGCTTGGGTCCCCAGTTAGTCGAACTTTGGGAAAGAATGTGATGTGTGGCCTCATTGGAGGTGGTATGTCACTAGGGGCAGGCTTTGAAGTTTCAAAAGCTAATGTTCTTCCGAGGTAGTGTTCTCTCTGTCTCTGTCTCTGTCTCTCTCTGTCTCTGCCGCCTTCCTGTGGATCATAACATAAGCTCTCAGTTACTACTCCAGTGTCATGCCTGCCTGTCTTCTGCCATGTTCCACCAAAATGATAACAGACCCTAACCATCTTGTACCGGAAGTCCAAATAAACTCTAAGTTGCCTTGCTCATGATATTCTTTATAGTAATACAAAAGTAACTAAGACTGTTACCCATAATAAGCATGCCACTATCACACTAGAGGGCACACTTTGACTGGCAGATTTATTATTGTAGTTCACAGGATTCAAAACTGGCTAAGTTTTGATGTCACTCCCCCCACCCCCCACCAGAAACTTCTGTCACTATGAATGTTATCCAATTATGGAGGACACTTCCAAATAATCTTCAGCTTGATCTCTATATATCCTATGAAGAAACTATGTGTTTTCTCCAACAATATCCCTCTATTTGTTTATGTGTTTTTCTTCTCACCTCTTCTTCTCTACCATTGACTCCGCTTCTGCTTAGACTCTTCTTCCACCACTATTCTCTGCCTTTAATTTCTAGTCCATTGTGTTTTACTATTTGTCTTCCTTCCTCTAATGACCCCTTTCTGTCTGTCTGACCTTTACCAACAGTCAGTATTTCGCACAGTTTTCTAAAGATGCATAGCTAGAATGTTCAAATAACAGAAAACATGGGGCACTTGTATTTCTGAGCCTGAATTATTTCACTAAATATTCCAGATCTATCCATTTTCCTCAATGTTCCCCAATTTTACTTTCTTTTTTAACCCTGAACAAAATTTCAGTATATATATATATATATATATATATATATATATATATATACACACATCTCACATTTAAACTATTCATTCATGTGGTTGATTGACTTTTAGGCTGGTTCTATTTCCCTGGGATTATGAATAGAGCCACAATGCTATGGAAATGCAGTTTTATAGGGCATAGAGTCATTTGGGTATATGGTGAGTTTTCTTTAACCTTTTAAACATTTTTAAATTCAGGATTGCTGTCCTCTCACTTAACATCCTTAGCTATTGTCTTTTCTATTACTCCAACAAAACATCATGACCAAGGCAACCTATAAAAGAAAGAGATTAATTTGATGCTCGCAGTTCCATATGATTCCATGAATATCAAAGTGGGGGAAATGGCAGTCAGACGTGATGCTGAGTTACCAGCTCAGAGCTTCCATCTTGATTCACAACAGGAAACAGAAAAACACTGAGACTGGTGTGGACTTTTAAAACCTAAAAAGCCCACCCCCTGTGACACATCCAATCCAAAAATAAGCCACACCTAATCCTTCTTAATCAATCTCACTTATGTGGGACCAAGCATTCAAACACATATGCCTCTTGGGGCCATTCTCGTTAAAACTACCATATTTCACTCTCTAATACCCATAGGCTCCTGGCCTTATCATAATGCAAAGTAAATTGAGTTCAACTTCAAAAATCCTCACAGTCTTTCAGTCTCAATTCATGTAAAAGTCAGATCTTCTGAGAATCAAGACAATCTCTTAATTATAACCTATGTAAAAGTAAAAAGCAAAATTATATACATACAATGTACACAGTATATACATTACCAACATACAATAGAACAGAATATACCTCACTCTTCCAAAACACAAAAGGTTTAATGAGGAAATCTGGCACCAAAGCAAAACTGAAAACCAGCAAAGAAATTTACAAATCCTATGACTCCGTATCTGATGTCAAAGGGCTCAGAAGGCTCTGTCCTTCTAGCTTAGCTAACTAAAACACACTTCTATCTCAGGCTGGTTCCACTTCCTGTATACAATTCTTCCTGGAAGATATTCCACAGACTATCATCTCTAACATCTTGGGGACTCCAACACAATCCAAGCTTTGCTTTCACAGCTTCATTCAGTGGCATCTCAGGTCCTCAATGAAGGAATCCCTGGTCACAGGCTTGGCCTTAGTGGCTTTCCTTAACCAGACAGGAAGTTTCCACAAACTCTTTAGTCCAGCGTCCTTCATTACTCTAAAGCTGGAGCCAAGTTTCTACCATTTGGCTGCCTGTTAGGGCTGGTATTTGGCCACCCCTTTCATAAAACCTTCACAACCTTTGCCTTTTTGTTGCTCTTAAGGGCAAATTATTTTTAGGCATTTTCTTTACACAAGATGCAGGGTTAGCTGGGTGTATTCTTGATCTGAGTGCATCACTCCCTTTATTCCATTTCATATCAGGCCTATATTTCCTCTTTCAGCAAAAGTCCCAACTTAAATTTCCTGCTGCTCATTTTTCTCCTCAAACTGTACATTTTGCTTTTCTTTTTGCCTTGCTTGCTCTTGTTCACTGAGACCTGCAGAAAAATATTTGCTAATAACAATGTGACAGACTCAATAATAGGCTCTCTTGAAATCGTCTCTGCCAATGAAATTATTCTAAAACTCTTTGATTTTCCTCAGGCAGATTCTTAAGACTAGTGTAAAAAGCAGCCACATTCTTCACCAAAATATCCCAAGAATGGTTTCTAGTCCAGTTGCTAATATTGTTAACCTCCAAAACCTCATGAGCTGAGTCTCCATAGTCCACATTGATCTTAGTACCATTGTCTTCCAAGTTCTTACCTGATTTGCCCATCAAGCCCCACTTACAGCATTCAACTGCTTTTCAAGTCCAAAGTCACAAAGTCTTCCACATACAGTGACTATGCCTTTCATGGCAACAGACTACTCCCTGGTGCCCACTTCTGTCTTAAATTCTTTTCTATTGCTTTGATGAAATACCATGGCCAAGGCAACTTATAAAATAAAGAGTTTAATTTTGGTCTTATGTTTCCAGAAGACTGGAGTATATGACCTCATGACAGGGAACATGGCATCTAGTAGTCAGACATGTCATTGAAATAGTAGCTGAGAGCTTACATCCAGAAAGCAAAGAGAGAGATCCTAGATATGGTTTTGCCTGTGAACCTCAAAGCCCACCTCCAGTGACATACCTCCTCTAACAAGACCACACCTACTTCAAAAGTGAAATAAATCCTAATCCTTTTTCAACAGTTCCACTCACTGGGAACCACGTATTAAAACATATGTGCCTAAGAGGACCATTCTTATTCAAACAACCACAGATACATTACTTTTCTTTATTTCATTCCTTTATGTCTCTTTTTCTTCCTTTAGGGATTGGATCCATGTCCTTAAACATGCTAGACTACTATCCTATTTCACTCTGCAACCCTTTTTGTAATATCAAAAGTCTTAGTTACTTCAAGTGTAAAATCAGTGGTTTGGTCTCTCTATTATCACAGTTTGAAAACATAAATCATATTCCAGGCTCTTGTGATGTTTCTAAAAGAAAAGGAATATATGAACTCATTGTCAGAGAAAAAGGAAACTGTGAACCTTATGATATATAAAAGGGGCATAACTATGTTGGAGCATGGATTCTGTAACAGCTTTTTATCTAAAATATTGTTAAACTCATGGACTTTTGTTACATAATAAAGAATATTGTTTGGATAAATTTTTATGGAAGAATGGGAGAATAAACTGTTTTGACCACTTCATGGGACACTTTTAATTTCAATAACAACAACAATTAATATCATAGAACTCTTCATTTGTGGAAAATATTAGTTACAAATTATCTCTTTAAATTTTCAAAGTTCTACTTAATAGAAGATATGTTAATAATTTTCACATAAGAGGATATTAGAAGGGGAAAGTATATGGAAAGAGTCCAAGACTGCCTATGATGCTGCTTGTAACAAATGCATGCTTTTTCAACTGTGATTGGAGACTTTCCTACTGACTGTTAAGTACAGATAAGTTCTTCAAAATAAAACACCAAAACAGTGTAGAGAATAGGATGTGCTAAATTATGTATGCTATTGAAAACTGATGTTGAAGCTCAGAGACTGTACTGCTTATGCTCTTATTTGCTAGTTCTTGAGATCATGTTTTCTAGAGTATCCCCCAAATCACTAAATTCATCATAATCCTTTTTTGTTTTCAGATAACATTGGCAATTATATTTATCCTGAACACCATACATTAACATCCTACTATATTTTCCCAATTTTTCAGCATGAAAGTTTTGTGCATGTGCATTTTTATTGTGCCTACAAAGCAAATACAGTAGCTTACATTACACTCATAATGAAATATCTACCACATGGACACACAGTAATGTTTACTAAATTGAATAGAATTGACAGACATAAAGATGAAATAAACTGAGTAAATTAGTGCCTTTGTAATTCCATCTGTCATAAAACCGAACATTAGAGATGGGAGTTATTGCCTCAAATCACTCATTGCTGATTTACTGTGAATATGATCACTTATGTTTTTCAAATTTGTAAAAAAAAAAAAAAAAAAAGGCTCAAAACAAATTACAGAAACTATTTACTTGCTGGTTTTCATATGCAAATTTTATAGTATCACTAGTTTTTATCCATTATATTGTATTTATACCCTATATAAAAATCCTGGGGCCGGGCGGTGGTGGCGCATGCCTTTAATCCCAGCACTCAGGAGGCAGAGACAGGTGGATCTCCATGAGTTCGAGGCCAGCCTGGGCTACCAAGTGAGTTCCAGGAAAGGCACAAAGTTATACAGGGAAACCCTGTCTCGAAAACAAAACAAAACAACAAAACAAAACAAAACAAAAATCCTGTATGTTTCATATACTCTAGTATAAAGCTCTTATTAAGTTAAATTATCACTAAAGGTTTTATTCAATATGTATTTACTTCTCAACAAAATTTTTACACATCGTCAAAGTGGTCTTTTAAATACAGATATTTCTTGATTGGAAAATCAAGATAATACTACCTTTTCTCTCCAAACTCTTTTTTGATTTCTTTCATTGCTTACCCCTGCAGCCAGGAAGACCTGAAAGGCTGGCAGCTCTGCAAACACACATGCGCACAATCTTCTGCCTTGCATACAGTCCTCTCACTTCCAGATGCCCTTGTCCCCTTGCCTAAGGTTTCCCTTTGAGAGGAACACAGAATAGAAATCACTTCCATTCTGAGGTCTTCTGGAAACTTCTAATATTAGGGTAGGTCCTGTTGCCATGACATCCATAATATAGGTGTTTTTATCAGGCAGAACATTTTGAAATTTTGTTTTGTTATCGGCCTTCCACACCATAATACAAGTTGGTAAGAAACCCTGCCATCTTGACAGTTAATTTTCTTAAATTTAATTTCTTAATTTTGTGTAGAAAATACATATAAAATGAGACACCGGATGTTTTTAATTAGCACAGTGTTCTTTCTTTGCACATTATTAAGTTTGTGCGGTGTTCATTTACTTCGTGTGGTGTCCTTAAAGGAAGGCAATCCAGGGACCGGTGAGATGGCTCAAAGGATAAAGGAGCTTACTGCTAAGTATCACAACCTGAGTTTGATCCCTGGAACTGACGGCTCTAAGTTGTTCTCTGACCTCCACATATAGCTGCACCATGGCCCCACTAAAAATTAAATAAAATAAATGTAAAGGAAAACATTTCAAGTTTAGGAGTTTATCATACAAAGAAAAGGAATAATTTAAGAAATAGTATGTATAAATAAGTGATGTGAAAATCATTAAAGATTGCAATTATGTGTATTCTCTCTGAAAGTTTACATGATAATTTCTTACCTAAAATTAAAATAACTAGGGAAAAGATGATGGATCTCCATTGCACGTAATTAGGAATGGACTTAATTAATATTTTTTTTATGATTTCTTGCACCACTGTTGACTCTCCTGTCAATATTTATTTACTAGTTACATGTAAACACACCATGGTAAGCAGATTATGTAAGTCAGGTATATGGAATTTTGTGACAGTAAACTGCTTTACCTTTGAGTGTACAAATCCAGCTTAGAGTATAGTCAGCCTCCGATATTTGTGTTCCACGTCACCATGAACTGAGGCTCCCCATGGAGCTGAAGAACACCCCTTTTGCACTGCTACATTTTGATTGCATTTTTCTGTTTCTGTCAAAGATCAATATTTTGAAATTTGTCCTCATGGAGAATTGCTTGATTTCTCCTTTTATAGTTGTCAATTGGGGAATCTTCTAGTAGTGCAAATTAGACTCTTTGTGAGACTTCTTACTGCAATCAAGTCAACTTCATACACCATCTTTAATGCTTCTTTTACTGATGTTATTTCATAGTACAATCAAGCCTGCTATTTTCTAAAACACTAGTACAGCATCGAAAACATTAGAGATTAAAGTTTTTCTAATGTACCAGCTCTTCAGGATTGTTTTAAAAGAACTGTGTGTGCGTGTGTGTGTGTGTGTGTGTGTGTGTGTGTGTGTGTGTTATTTTTGAACTTTTCATGATAAAAGTTTATCTGCCAGTATAAAAAATTAGCTTTAAAAACTGTACAGTCAATAGTCAGATAATGCCAAAAATAATGTAAGTTATTTCCACCCCCCC
>CABHPP010114280.1:8004-31140 GCA_902168425.1 Peromyscus attwateri
AGAGAGAGAGAGAGAGAGAGAGAGAGAGAGAGAGAGAGATTTGGAAGCTTTCAGTGGACATTCTTAAGCTACAGCAAACGGTCTAACATCATAACCATGATGACAATATTAATATTGTGACAGCTAAATATTTACAAGCTTGCCATGAATCTATGCTTGTGTCAAGTTACAATTTTTAAAATATATTTTATATTTTATGTGTGTGAGTGTTTTCTGTAGATAATATGTGTACCACACATACGCAGTGCCCCAGAGGCCAGAAGAGGCTTTCAGATGCCCTGGAACTGTACTATAGATGATTGTGAGCCACCACTGGGTGCTGGGAATTGAACCCTGCTTCTCTGTAAGAGCAGCAAGTACTCTCAACCACTGAGTAAGTACATCATCTCATGTGGAATTCTTGTGACTTACGCCTCAGTGTCCCTATTTAAGGAATGGAGAAACTGAGGAATGAGGTTGTGGCAGCTGCTTGAGTTTAATCTGCTGGTAAGAAGCAATGATGGGGGGGTTGGGGATTTAGCTTGGTGGTAGAGTGCTTGCCTAATAAGCTCAAGGCCCTGGGTTCGGTCCTCAGCTCTGACAAAAAAAAAAAAAAAGAAAAAAAAAAGCAATGATGGGGTTGGAATTTGGGCTTTACTCCCATGTTGTCCTGTCTTGTGAATTCTTACTGTTTTAAGGGTCATTAACATCCCCAGTCAGTTGGGGTTGCTTGGAGACCCATTGATTGCACTGGGAAATTTACATGCCACCTCTCCATCTCCACCTGATGGATGAAAAGACAATGGTTTAGGTGGGTTATCTGTGCTGCCAGTGGTCAGCCCACGTAGAGCTGAGAGCAGAAATGTAGTTCAGTAGGCTTCCATTAGAGACATTGAGTCTTCATCTAATTAACTTCACTACCAATACCACTTCCTTTCATTTGAGCCCAGTGCTTTCAAACTGCATGTCTTATCACCTGCAGAAAGGGGGCCAAACCCCCAGGGCTGTCTAAGTTTAGATGAGATCAGGAGCATGCAGGATGGTATGGCCGTAGACTGGGCTGTGTAAGCTTAAATGTAGCTCTTTCATATTTAGCAATCTGTGGTCCTGATGGGAGGTGAATCTCTGTACTGTTTCGGAGGGAAAGTGGGCAAAAGTGAGGAAGTGATTTGTCCAAGTCATCTGTAGCCGTGTTGTAGACAGCAGTGTGGGCATCTCTTAACCTACATGAAGAGAGAGTCCTCATCCCTATACTCTTAACCTCTGACTTCTCTGTTTTTGCTTTTAGGTAGAAATAACACTTTTGCCCTTCCTAGGTGCCAAGCATTACACTGAGAACTCGTGGTTCACCATTTCCTTCCTGCCGTGTCTTAATCCTCCAGCAACAGTGTCAGCAAAGGGTCCATGATCAACCCATTCTACAGCTGAGGAAAGTGAGGTTGAAAGGCATGAGGCAATCAGCCCAAGATAGCTCCAGACTTTACCTGAATCCAAGTGATCTAGGTGCCAAGGGTCAGTGGCCGAAGACATGGGGGAAAGCGTCAGTGGGGAGGCCCCACAGTTGGACTCCACCAGCTCACCCTGGATGTGCACGTGGGCCGAGGCGTTTGTCTGTCTCAAGGCGGCCTTGAGCGGGGCGATGTGGTTGAACTGAACTCTGGACAGGCAGCCTGTGAAGCCTGGGGTGTTGTATTTGTGAATTTCTTGGTCGATTTTTCCCGTTTCTAGAAAGAAAAGAAAGAGAAAATAAGAATCCAGGCCCATTCACTGTATTCTGTTGGAGAACAGGCCGGTCCCACAGTGCCTGTGTCCTGAGCTCTTTGTTCAGTTCCAGCTTTGACTGTCATGTTTTGGAGATGAGATATTCAGATATTCTGTGCCTTGGGGCTGCAGACTTTAAAAATGTCGTTTTGCTATAGAACACGGGAAGGCGAGAAGAAGACTGCGTTTGAGAACACAATGACCACAGCAAAAGCACTCACAGTTCTCCTGAAGCTACAGGAGGGGTCATGGAAGCTCACGGCACACACTGGATCTGACTTGTTTTCCTTGATCTCTGACTATTTTAGACATATTACACAAATATGTCTGCTTCGCTCTCCTATGATCTTTTAATTTCTCCTTAAGGAGCCTTTATTTTGAAAGAAAAGGAATGAAAGAAGGAAGAAAGAAGAAAAGAGACTCTCCATAGCTGAGAGTTTTGTATTTTCTTTTTCCGATGAGCAATACGCTTGGAATTCCAAGGTTTATGGAATCTCTGTTAGTATCAGACGGAGGGTTTGAAAGTCAGGAAATATTCCCAGTTCAGTCACAACATTCAGGTACATTTATGAATCACCACCTTCCCCCGTTTGTATGGTCAACATCTTCCCATAAACTCTCAGCTCAAGGGTGAGCCTGGGTTCAGGCAGCTCCAATGCACCCATGTGTGGTAACTGGGCACTCTTTGTCAGTCAAGGCAGAGACTTTCTTTCTGGCTTCCTATCTCTGCTTTTGGACCCAGCAGACTAATGCTGATGGAATCCTTAAGTGCTTAAGGCCATCTGACCTCACATCTCTAAACCAGAAAGATTTTTGATCTGAAAAACAAACCCCGCATTTGGTAACAGCATCAAAGCCCTTGGTAAACCAGAGAAGCCATTTCAGCTGGGGATTGCGGCAGAAGGAGCCACTGAGGTTGAAAGGAAATGGAACTCCAGGCTGGCTGTATTATGTTCGGGAACTGTGGGAATCTGCTGGGGCTACAGCTCGAGGCTAGACTGGGTCGGGCATTGAAGGCCGAATTTGAATGTTTTCATTTCAGCAGAAAAAGCAAAGCTGTTGGGACTTCAGAGGGCTTTTGTGGGGGCCTCGTTGGAAAGATAACTAGAGAGGCGGTGTAGCAACTGTTCTGAGCAGGTGCTGGCGAGACCACCCCCATCCTCAGACCCCTGAAAGCCCTCTGGCTACAGATTCTTCCTTTTGCCACACAGCTGAGGTCAGATCATGCTGTGGACCTGGATAAAGTACTGCCCTTCCTGCTGGCTCCTCTGCTCTCCCTTCCCCATGCCAAAGCTGGCATTACAGACAGAGAACTGGTTTTGGCTTTGTTTCTTCTGTAGAGATCTGAGTAGGGAGCGGGGAGCTTTTCAGTTTTAAATTTTAGTCCAGGCTCATCTGGACTTTCCTGTTTCAACCTCCCAAATATTGAGATAAAAGGAGTGAGCCACTACATCTAGCTTAGTGGACGGGGAACTCTGACTTCAGTTGAATTTCACGTGGTCCTTGACACAGGTTTTTAAACTTTAGGAAGGTGGGCTTTCCTACCACACAGACCAAAGAGAACAGTTTCAGAGCTCTCCCTATCAGAGGGCTCTCCGTTTAACTTTTTAAAGACAAGGCCCCAGGGCAGGCACACCACACCCTAGGGGGTGGAGGGTGCCCAGAAGTAGGTTTCTGATATTGTTAGTGGAACAGTGGTAGCAGCTGAGGCTCTGGGTCCCCAGCTGAGCATAGTGAACACTGGAGATGTGTCAGCCCCATGGGCGAAGGTTTGGGGCTGATGGGGGGAGCAGGCTATGGGAGATGTTCTTTCCGCATGCTTCCCTTTTCTTTGGGACTCTTTCACTCATTTCTTCAACTTTTTTTCTTTTCTGGGAAATTAGGGAAGTTTCCAAAGTTTAATTCTTTTATTTTTCCTGAAAGGAGATTGAAAGATTTCAAAAATCCAAATGTTTCAAATCTGGTTGACATGGTCTTTTCTCAAGCCTCTTAGCTAGGAACAGTTCCTCTGAGTGGCGTGCGATAGATACTCTTGATCCTTTAGGACTAGAAAGCCACTCCCCGACCCCCCCACCCCCCCCCCCCACACACACACACCATGGGCCAGGTGATAATAGCAACAGTATCAGAGCACAGACTGAAGCAGGAGTTAGCGCTCTTAATGACATTAACTGGGAAAGACCCGTGGTAAAACTCCAAGCTGGTCACATAAACATGAAAACAGAGAGAACATCGTTTATTTGATAGCTGGCAGGATACCGGCTCAGTGACTAGCAGTGTTGGTCAGGGCTAGTCGTCAGCAGACGAGCCAAGGGCAGTGGTTAACAGAACAAGGAAGAGATGGGCAGAGAGCAACTCCAACATGTGACCACTGCTCTAACTGAAGGAGGAGCGCGTGAACAGCATGCAGTTCCCTGGCTGGGCTAGTGGGACAGGCACAGAGCATTAGGGCCCCCATCGTCTCCGCTCGGATATGGCCAGAGACCTGACCAGTCTGCATGGAGACCACCCCTTTTCCTGTCCAGTTTCTGCCATTGCGGTAGAAAGCGCCGACAGTGCAGCCTTGTGGTCTTTTCTCCCTTCAGACGTCAACTCTTCTTTGAGCATCTTTCTTAAATCTCACTTGTTCTTAATAAACCCGCCTCGTTCTTTGTCCACATCTTTAGTCTTCATTGACATGAGATAAAGATGAGAGCCACTGCCTCAGATTGACATTTGGTGATTACTGACGGTCCTGCAGCCTGGTCCCTAGCCTGTCTAGACCAAGAGATGCCTCCTTTATTCTCAAAGAGCTGTATCACTGCTATGTTCTAAGGTTAGACCATGGGTGGGGTTCTATGCTGGGCTGTTTTAATATAGTTTCTTAGCAAATTTCCTTGAAGTTCTGCTAGTGTGTATATAGAATGTGCTCTAAAGGCCTGTGTATGTGAAAGCATGGTCCCCTGATTGGTACCCAGCCCAACTGTCATCAGAGTCTTCATCCAGCAACTGATGGAAACAGATGCAGACCCATAACCAGACATTAAGCAGAGTTTGGGGAATCCTTCAGGAGAGGGGGAGAAAGGATTGTAGGAGCCAGAGGGGTCAAGGACACCACAAGAAAACTCACAGAATCAACTAACCTGGGCTCACAGGGGCTTGCAGTCTGAACCGACAACCAGGGAGCCTACATGAGACTGACATAGGCCCTCTGCATATATGTTCCAGTTGTGTAGCTTGGTCCTCTTGTGGGACTCCTAACAGTGGGAGCAGGGGCTGTCTCCGACTCTTTTACTGGCTTATGGGATCCTACTCCTCATACTGGGTCTTACTGCAACTTGATATGCCATGTCTTGTTGATACTCATGGGAGACCTGTCCTTTCCTAAACAAAAATGGAGGAGGAGTAGATTGGAAGGGGTGGGAACAAGGGGTTGAGGTGGTGGAGGGGACTAGGAGGAGAGGGGAGAGGAGACACTGTAGCCAGGGTGTAATATATATATATATATATATATATATATATATATATATATATATGTATATGTATATATATATATATACACAGCTTTGCCCCTAGCCTGCAGCACTATCGGAAGGAGACGAGACCTTTAGGAGGAAGTTAGGTCACTGGGGGCGTCCTTGAAGAGATATTGGATGCTGTCCTTCTCCTATACCCTCCACACGTACTTCTTGGACCACAGGATGGAAAGACTTTCTCTACCATGTGATCCATCATGATTTGCTGTGTTCCTTCAGGTCCAAAATGAATGGGTCAAGTGACAACATCTTGAAAGCTCTGCCACTAAGAGCCAAATTAACCTTTCTTCCTTCTAAAATGCTTCACCCCAGGTGTTTGGTAGTTACAGAAAGCTGACTTACATTGTATTAGTTACTTTTCTTGCTGCTATGATCAACCAGCAACCTGGCAGGAAGCAATTTAAGAGAAGAAGGGATTATTTTGGTTCATAGTTTGAGGGGCTACAACTCATCATGGTGGGGAAAGCATGGTGGCAGAGATGAGAGTTGGTTACACTGTGTCCCTGGTTGGGAAGCAGATGACAGACATAAACTTGGGTGGGGCTAAGAAACATCAAGGCCTTCCTTCAGCCAGGCCCAATTTCAAAACCCTCTCCCACCTGGGGACCATGTGTTCAAACACATGAGCCTATGGAAACCATTTCATATTTAATAGACACAAACCATCTGGGTTGGATAGGATCAACCCCCACTTCACAGATGAACAAACTGAGGCTCATTTCCATTTCTGTTGAAGCCTTTGTCATTGAATACATGGTTATGTTTCCCATAAGAAATAGGGAAGACAAATGATTTGTGTTAGTCTCAACTTTCTAAAAAAGGAGTTTGATTTATATCTATGTTGATTATTTGTCGACTTTAGTCAGAGGCTCCATAGAAATGATATGATAAGGCTTATAGAAAAAACTCAGATGACTTTGAGAACTTCATTAGCACTCAAGTCAGCAATGCGATTTTCAAAAATGAGGCTGGCTGCTGTCAGAGCCTGTGGCTCTGATGTCACGGACAGCTCCAGCAAGTTCTGAAAATGCTTGTCTAAACAAATCTCTCTCCCTCCCTCCCTCCCTCCCTTCCTCTCTCTCTTTCTGTGTGTATGGGAGAGAGAGAGAGAGAGAGAGAGAGAGAGAGAGAGAGAGAGACAGAGACAGACAGAGAGAGAGAGAGACAGAGAGAGAGACAGAGAGACAGAGAGACCTAAGCAAGCATGCTACACTAAAGTATATCCCCAGCCTCAGGTATGTGTATATATATATATATATATATATATATATATATATATATATATACACAGTCTCACTATGTAGTCAAGACTGGCCTTGAACTCACTTCCCCTGTCTCAGGCAAGTGCTGGGATTACAGATGTGCCCCATCATGCTCCATAAGATTCCATATTTCTCAAGAATATTAGGTAGTACAGCATATCTGTCACTTTAGCACATCTGAGTTTGTTACAATTAAATTATGTTAAGTGATAAAATCCATCAGACGTCTCATACTGGAATCATACATGAAAATACCATGCATGGCAAGATGCTACTTTGTGCGTGCCGATGCCTTGGCCAATGCAATTCCTGGGGGAGAAAATCTGCTTTACAGAATGCAGATTAGAAATGCAGTGAGTCACTTCTGGAATTAAATTGTCAAAATATGATTAGTCCTCTAATTTCTTATATTTAAAGTGGTTTGGGGTATGGAATATAGTCCACTTAAAATATCAGTGCACTTCTTCTCGAAACTTTAAAGTGAAATAAATGCTCAAAGAGTCCTCTGGGGGAGGCAGTAGGTGCATTAGTGTGCATTAGCCTGCATTCTCTGCTCTCTGTCACTCAGTCACTGCGCACCAGTGACAGGCAGGAGGGGCAGGAGAAGTGAAAGAGACAGGGGCCCTGAGCAGGAAACACAGGGGAAGAAGCAGCTCCACAGGGGGTAGAATGTGCTGGAAGCTCAGGGACACATGTGAGCACCTGTCCCAGGGGCATTAGATAATGTTTCCCCGCAGAGATTTCTCCTTTTCCTCTGAGGGCTTTGATTCACTTACATATTTTTCCTGGGTTTCCCATAGGATCTACTCACACACGATTGGCTTTCAGACTTAAATTTCCTATAGATTTTCTTTCTATCCTTTGGTGGGAGAGATGTGATTATATGAAAACAAAACAAAACAAAACCACTTAATTGTTTATGCTTTTACTGACCAGAGCCAAGAGATCTTACTGTGACAGTAATGTCTGACTTCCTGTAGATATCTACTGTGTGGTCCTGTCTGTGGGAGCTACTGTGAAAGTCACCCTTTTTAGGGTATGTGGGGTCCAGACAAATGGCCATCCTTGTTCACAGCCCTAATGGGGTTCACAATTGTCCCACAGAAGCCATAGGAAGAGCTGGTCCCAAAGTACTGTCTGCTCTTCCCTCTGTTCTGGGGTAGAATGTGTCCCACTGGAGACAGTGAATTTAGCAGTTCACAGACTGGGAATTAATACCATCTAATTACATGGTGAGATGTTATTCTCGTCTCAATTCCCATTAGATTTTCAAAAATAAGGTCCCAGAGCTGGGATGCTCTCTTCACACCACTAATACTTAATATTGTTTTTTTCTAACAGAGAGATTGGACATCAGACCTGGATCCTATGGAAGGCCATGGTACCAAATTTCATTGTATTTCCATAGCATGTATTTTTGCCATTATCCCAACTGGGACCGCATGCAATACTAGTAATTTCATATCATGGTAGCTTACAAAATTTTCCTTTTAATAGTTTCTTTTTTTTATTATAGCAACATATTTAAATTAAGATTGTGATACCATTTAAAGGGAAATATGAGTAATTAATACTCAAGGAGGTCATCAGAAATGGTAACAATATAATTGACAATGGTTAAAATTATGACATAGGTCCTCATATGATTTGGGGGAACAGTGTTGGAGAGGAACTTGCTGCCCCCTATCAGGTTTAGTAGCCTCTATTCTACTGTTATGGACCCCACCCTCTCCCCTCCCCCCCCACTCAGTACCTGTCATTGCCCATCACTTCAGAACAGCACAGGCCCTGGGCTCTCAGAAAGGGAGTTTGTAATGGCTTCCTCTAAGACTCTACTCCACTCTAGCCACTTGGCCCAGGCATAGTCTTTCTCTCTTGGATGGGCCAGATACCTGATTTGGACCTCTAATAGACAAAAGCTTTTTAAGATCAAGAACTGAATGTCATAACTCTGTGTTCCCCAAAGGCTCTACAAATAATGTCTTCCATAAAGACATTTGTTTGGTTGTGTAAGGATCAAGTACAGAGGAATTAAATAACATCCAACTAACTATAGGCAAGATTTGTTGCTTTGTAAGGTACAGAGAGGGGGAACATGGCCTTAAAAAAGGAGGGAGAGACAGTGTAAGTAGATGAAACATAACAGTGCATATTATTTGCAGAGGTATCATTACCACTTAGAAACTGGTCTATCTCACTGAAGATGGTCTTATCTTTTACAGATTGTATTGCACTGATATCAACACCTATGGATTAGTGCTGTGTATCCACTGCTGTCTACACACTCCACGGGCCTCCAGCACAAGGCTCTGAGTTTATGGTACATAGTAGACTAAATGGGATGAAGGTTTGAGATCATTGCCCGGGGAGGTTTTTCATAGTTCTTGTAAAATCAGACTGAAATGAGATTGGAAAGCTGTCCCCTGATTCCATTTCCCGTCACAGGAAGGGTGCTGCTCAGCCAGCCCATTCCAAGAACTGATGTTAATGTCAGGACTCAGCTTCTGGTCCACTCAGAGAAGAGCTGCAGATAGGTTCATTAGGTGGGACACAAGTTTTCCCATTCTAGCCTCATTTGTCTGTAGATGTGTGGACAGGAGCTTGGTTAGGTCAGTGGAAGGGATAACCAACTCCCTTCCCCCATTCCCTGGAGCCAAAAACATTAATCCCAAAGAGCAAATAAAATCCAACAAGCCTCCTCCTTCAGCTCTAATGCAATCAAATGATAAGCAGTAGGCAGGGCAGGGCAATGCTGGCTGCTAGCTTGTGCCAGGCTTCTGTTCTGACAGGCTACATCTTTTCATCACTGTCTTAGGGACCCGCTGGCTTTCCAAAGATGCATGACCAGAATTAAATCCACATACATAATTGATGTGCATTATTATGTACCATGACATTTATTAATCCCTTAAGGAAGACGCTAATGAAATCTCATTGTCATTATTAGATGCTTTGCTCTCTTACAAAGGGAGGCAGGTCTAAAATGCGCAGGTGTGATTTAAATAGCTCTTGACCTATAACACGTGCTTGCCCGATGACAAAGAGGCAGAACGCTGGGAAAGCCGAATCTGTCTTTCTGTTTCAGTGTCTGCTGCATGCTAACTTGTGGCTCTTTGTCTAAGGATTAATGAAACAAGACTGAGGTGTTTGCTTTCTAAAGGCAACGGTAAAAAGAAACGCCTTCATGTGAAAATGTTAGCCACCTATACTAATTTGCAATAATGTTAAGGATGGCATTTTTATTTGTATCCATTTATCACAGTTCCTGAGTTTCAGGGACATTAAATAAATTGGAATTGTCATTTCTATCCCTAAAATCTAGCCTGAAAATAAAAGGTTTATTATGATTAATCTTAGAATGTAGTTGTAATTATTCAACATCAAAAACATTGTGGCTCAGAGGAAGTATGACTCCTAACATGTTTCTAGACACTAGACATTTGGTGTCATGAAGGCCACAAATCAAAAAGATGGATTATCTACTGTTTTCCTTCTTATTTCAAAGTGGTAAAGCATAAGCTATCAAGCCTGGAAGATACTGGTGTTCTGTTTCATAGCAGGTTCTGCAGAAAGTAAAGCCACCTTTCAGAGACTATGAGGTACCTATCAGTCAACCATCAGAGCTGCATCCTACAATTCCTTGTGAAACGTGGGATTATTGTACTTCTTCGAATCTTAGTCAATGTATGCTTCAGGTCCTAGATATTTGCTACTGCAAAGCAGAGTGGAGATTTGCAGTTTCCTGTGAGCCAGGACTGTACATACCCGCTTCTTGTTCATAGGAGGTTTAGTCCACTCTTGCCTTTGCATTTTGTTATTAGCACAGGAACTAGAACCCCATACACAAAACTTTCAGGCTGAAATGTAGGGAGAAAACCAATTTTTTTTTCTGTGTGTACTTCATTTCTGCTAAAACATTCCCTTTATTGTCTTAGGCTTTGGGAAGTCATAGTTGACTGTAGCTGATGTATAAGGACAGTGAGTTTGATTTTTTAGTTTCCCCCCCCCCTTTATTCCTCCAAGGCACTGAAGGGTATTCTTTCTAGAATTAGCAGAGGGTCACTTGAAATGAACATCCCAGGAGCAGGGCAACTTGGGGCCAAGGAGGACAGGAGGCTGCTGGCCTCTGGCATTTGTGACAGCAGCATGTGTTTAGGCCAGGAGAAACTAACACGCCTTCCTATTTGCAGATAATGTCAAATTGAGTGACTCAGTAAAATAAAAAACAGTTTGCTTCCTCTGCTCTCACTCTGCTCCAGGAGGCCCCCAAAGCTCTCTTTTTCAAGAAGAGAGAAAGACAATCTTTTGAGGACTAAGATTGCACAGAAGTAAAAACATCAGAGTATTGGGAAATGGAGTTGAGGTTGGAAGGGAAACTGTGCTTTTCCCAGGAACTGAGATCTGTCAGGCACACAGGACGTGAGGACAGGAGCAGTTTACAGTAAGTGTACTGAGCGATCCCCTCTAGTTTCCTTCCCACATGCTCAACACAAGAAGGAATTCAAATCTTGGAACATTGGCTTAGGCTCTGAAGACAGAATTTCAACATTTGAGACTGAGTTTGAAGCCTCAGTGGGTCATCACAAAAACACAAACACCACAATACCTTGGATGCCATCAAGGAGTAGGATCGAGAGGTGGACTAGTAGGGTTTTGGGGACATAAAGGCGTGTTTCTCTCCACATCAAAATTTTCTCTGACTCTAAATCAACTTATTCACTTTCAGATTGAGATAAGAGTCTATTAAGTTAGGGGGTACTTACAGAAGATTTACATTTCAGCAAAGAATTCTATGATGTCTCTAATGACATTTTTGTGGTCAGGCTAGATATATGCAGACTTGCAAAAGTATAAGTAGTATTTCAAAAGTATGTGTATTAGAAGATGAACAGTGGGTAGAATTTGTTTGATGGATGGGAATCGACTCCAATGGGGGAATTTTAGTGATACAAATCTAAAACTACATTTAATTATTGGTTTGGTTAAAATTTGTGCTAATTTTGTCAACTTGAAACCAGCCAGAGTCATGATAGAAGAAGGTGCCTCAGTTGAGAAAATGCTTCCACAAGACTGAGCTGTAGGCAAGCCTGTAGAGCATTTTCTTAATTAGTGGTTGATGGGGGAGGGCCCAGCCTGTTGTGGAGGGTGCCATCCCTGGGCTGGTGGTCCTGGGTTCTATAAGAAAGCAGGCTGAGCAAGCCATGAGGAGCGAGGCAGTAAGTAGCCCTCCTCCATGGCCTGTACATTGGCTTCTCCAATGTTCCTGCCCTGTTTAAGTTCCTGTCCTGAATTCCTTTGATGATGAACAGTGATGTAGAAGTATAAGCCAAATAAATCTTTTCCCCTTCAAGTTGCTTTGGTCATAGTGTTTCATCATGGCAATAGTAACCCCAACTAAGACTAATATCAACAGTTCATTGGCCAGTATATCACATGCTATTTAGTAGAAAGAGGTGGCTATACAGGAAATAAAAAGAGCATATATCAAAAGGATGTTGAAAGGCTGAAATGATGGCTTATACCTAACTAGATAAAGCTTAGAAGAAACAAATACCAAACTTTTATACTTGGAAATAACATACCATTTACTGTGCCATCATCAAAATGTATGATAGATCTGATAATAGCATACAAACTTCTTCCTCCCAAGGAGAAGGGCATTGTATTTCAATTAATTATAAGTATTTGGGGAATTAAGAGTAAGATTTGGCTGAATCAAAAAAGAATGGGTTCTAGATTCTAATTTGGAAAGCAAATTCTAAGGCTCTCCTGTAGATTGGCTACATTAAGTCCATAGGTGTGTTTAGTTCAGGATAAGAGATCATTGGACATAACTGTAATAATCAGCTAGGGTGTGTGTACTGGCTTGTCCTTAGGTTTGAGCAGATGAAGAAGAGTAGAAGGACCCATAGATACTTAGCTTGGAGAAGAGAAACATCAAGCAGATGTTTCCTCTGAATGGAAACACATTTCCTCCTAGAAGGAAGAAGGAAACTCCAAAGGCTCAGGAGCTCATGAAACATTCAAGGCTCAGGAAACTCAAGAAACACACAAGACTCAGAAAGCATCACAAGGTTCAGGAAGCTCAGAACGTTTCAAAAGTCACAAGACCCCTCTCCATGGTTATAAATGTAGTGAACAATTGTTGGGGCAGAAGATTCTCTTTGGTGGAGTTCACTGCAAGTTGTGTAGCTAATACCAGGGATACAGCTTTCATGAGTTGTAACCCACACTAGGATGGATTCCTGATAATGTAGCTGCCTTTGACCCATGCTCCTGTAAGTAATCCCAACATTTTATTGGTTCACAAAGCTAGGCTTGGGTGACATATTCTTTGGTCTGTTGTTAGTGTCCTTTCTGGGGTAAATAAACATTTGCTAAGGAAAAGTTATGTAACCCATAGGAAACACATGACTTCTGCAATCAAATTTTAGAATGGCTGTAGGAAGATTCGGTGTTTAGACTTGGTCTGGGAAGTTGTCCTTAATCTAAGGACAGCCACTGGAATAGGAGTACAGAAAGTAAATGTGGGATTAGGCTATCCAGGCTAGAGGCATCCAGAAGCAGCTCTGGAAGTATGAGGGCACCTAGTTAAGCATGGATAGGATGGGTATCATTCCAGCTGGAGAAAGGTGATAGTGAGGAACTTAGGGCCGGAGGTGGGACAAACCATTTGAAAGAAAAGTCAAGTCCTCAGACCCCAGCTCTAAGAGGCACTGTGAGGAAGGGGAAGGCTTCTTGACTGCACTCTGTGTCCTGGATTCAGCCCTTTATCCGAATCTCCATGACAAATTACGAGGTGGGTTGAATAACCTTTCAATGCTGAGTGTGAGAAACTGAATATCTTTGCTCAGGTTACTCAGCTAGTAGATGGAGCAGATGCACCCGTAGGTGTCCCCTGCTTCTGCTGCTCTGTGAGGACGGATTTGAAGGAGGAACACTTAGACTTTGCCAGCAGAGCCATCTCTGTGGAGAAGCACAGCCACAGAGAGTTAACTGTGAAATTTCCGCAGCCACCAAGAGATCCAAAAACTGAGGGAGCCAGGGTGCCAGGAGAGCTCTGGCCATGGATGGCCTCTTCTTTCTGGTTCTGACTGGAATAGCAACTTCTGAGGGGATCTATATGAGATGTGTGTTGGGTGGGTATGAAGCCAACCATTTTGATTACATCCTCCCCTTCAGAGTCAGTTGTTACCACTCACTGGCTTTTTCTTTGTGTTACACACAAGGGTTTTTACCAACTTTAATTGAAACTGTAGGCTCTCAAAAAAGTTTTAGAGATGTGCTGTCAAACTTTTATATTTATTTATTTTATTTTTACTTATGAATTTTAAGTTTATTTTATTATTGATGTGTGTGTGTGTGTGTGTGTGTGTGTGTGTGTATAAGTTTGTCTGTGAGTATGTGAGTATATGTGTGTTTATGAGTTTGTGTGCATGCACATGTGTGTGGGTGCATACGGAGGCCAGAAGAGGGAAGTCCTTGGAGTCCCTGGAGCTGGAGTTACAGGTGATTGTGAGCCACCTAATGTGGGTGCTGGGAACCAAATGCCAGTCCTCTGGAAGAGCAGCAAGTGCTCCTAACTGCCAAGCAATCTCTTTTTATTTTTTGAGGCAGGGTCTCATGTAGTCCAGGCTAGCCTCTAGCTTGCTATGGAGCAAAGGATGATGACCTTGAACTTCTGACTCCTTTGCTTACACCTCCCCCAGTCCTGAGATTTCAGGCGTGTGGCACCATGCCCTTTTTATATAGTGAGATCAAGCTCAGGCTTCCATCCGTGCGAGGCAAGCAGACTACCAATGGCGCTACATTCCCCGCTTTGCTTGCCTTTAACATTTGATATCTCACTCAGCTGCGGTTGCTGTCATCACCCGAGCTTCCAGATAACGCAGGGTGACTGAGGGTCTGTCCCCCCTGGCAGATCGCTAATGGTGCCTTGGGGAGCTAGCCAGAACTACCCAAAGTAAAAAGACAAAGAACAATGCTGCGCTGAGCCAGACAGCGAGCGAGCCTGCAGCCCCCTCTAATTTATCTAAATGGAGTCTCTTGCAGGGGTGGTTTAGAGGTCCGTGAATTTTCACTTTACTCTTTCTCTCAGGTTTTTCCTTGGAGGCCTTCATTTCCGGCCCCCACGGAGCCGGCTGACTGCTTATTTCCCCAGCGGGGCCCTTCCTCTGCTCCTGTCATTATCTCCAGTCTCCTCGCTGCCTGTGCATGTCAACAGCTCTTCTGTCTCCACTTAGGAAGGTGCAAATTACAGCGGCTGCTGCAGCACCTTGCAGGCAATGCATTTTCTCAGCACTGGGCCTCGTTCGGCCCGACACCCGCCCCCACGGTGTCCTGCTGTGTGCTTTGTTTCCCAGCAGATCAGACCGTGGAGTGGTGCAGGCCGCAACTGCATTCGTGTCTCTTCTGAAATATGTTCCTGGATCTCCCGGCACCTTGGGAAGGAGTCCCCCTGGTGTGATAGCCCTGCCCCCACGACTAGATTTAGCTCTTTTGGCATGGACACACTTCACATTTTCATAGTCTGGTAGAATACCTGGCTCTCTAGGATCCGTTCTTAAGCAAATGAGACCCAAATATGTATACTGAGCATGTATACTTTCACAGGTCCTACATGTGTATTTGCTTTTCAAGGTTTCTTCCTTTATGGGAAAAAGAAAAAGAAAAAAAGACATATAGGTATAGTTGTGAGTATAAAGATGACTATGATATCATATGTTAAAAATGATTCATTCAACCTAGAAGTTCAGTTTTACTTTTGATTTTAAAGTAAATTAATACCTTCTTTTGAGGGACCCTAAAAGCACGGTGGACTCTAGGCACCGTACTTCTTTAATGGATATGCTGGCCCTGCTGAATATATTCGATAGCTTTTCCTGATGGCTTAGGTTTGACTAGAATATTATTTTCTTATGAAGACAGTTAGAAAGTAGGCCTGGAGCTTGTATTTTTTTTTTTTTAAATGGGGCTGGTCCAGCAAAATAGCTCAAAGTTTTGTCAAAAATGCTTGCTGTGCAGGCCTACTGGCCAGAGTTCTGTTCTGGGAACCCACAGAGAACTAATTCCCGAAACTTGTCTTCTGGCCATGTGTGCACCATGACCTGTATGCACGCATGTGAGTACACACACACACACACACACACACACACACACACACACACATTGGTTATGAGTTGAATACCTCCCCTAGCTCGGATGCTCCTGGAGGAGTACAAGGTTGATGCCAACAGAAACTGAGTGGACCCAGTGTTTAAAGAAGTGTGCAGGCCCAGGCATGGGGGGGCAGTGTGAGGGATGACAGAGAGGCATAGGCATCAGAAGTCTCCATGGCTGACACCTGAACAGAGGACAGCTGGGTTCCAGAATGACTTTGTTCCTCCCCACCTTTCTCCTTCTATAATCTGACGGCTGAACGTAAGCTGGGAGGAGCTTGAGGGTCTTAACCCGCTGCCTTCTCATCGCTGGATCTCTGAATGTAATGCAACTCAACAATTCCATTCCTGCCTCTGTTCACGGGCACCACAAGATCTGGTGTTCCTGCTATAAGACGACCCAGACTTCATTATAATATGCCACCTACCTCATAAATATTCATAAAATGTCTCTCATGTCCACAAAATAGAACCCACTGGGCTGCTACTTTTCTTTTGGGACAGCCTACTCCAATCTCTCTTTGAAGAATTTGCTTTGCTAAAAACCAAAAAACAACAACAATTTCTACTTAAACTGTGTGTGTCTACTGTAGTCTTTCTTTCTAGGAGAGAAGAACCAAGAGACAGAGATACACCATCACCTCTCCTGAGGTTTGACTTTGTTAACAGGGCTCTGTGTGATGCACTTTACAGGAACTTCCTTTGTTCTGTGTCTTCCCTGTGAAGCAGGTGATTTTAGTCATTTTCCTTCTCCTCTCACCTAGGAAACACACCTGGAGAAGTTAAATTTCCTCAGCCTTCTATCTCTCTTCTCTAAACTGCTCTGTTGTAAAACATTCCTGGCTGTTGCATGACAGTGAACACCCCAAAGCGAATGGGCTTGCCATGGGGAGGAGGCCAGTTCTATCTGCAGAATGTTAGAGTGTGGAGCCCATCAAGTGCTGCCTCTGCCCAGCAAGGACAACATAGCACGGACACAATCTCCTCAGTGGATGCTTTTGTGGGGAGGAGAGGCAGGCTTGTAAGCCCTGCTCCCAAGAGCCATGCCCATCACACTTCAGCCTCCAAGCTCTATCTTGACTCCCCTCAGGTTGAATTACATGCTTCTTTCCAGACTTTCTGGAGCACTTGGGAGGTAACAGGGCTCCTTATATGCATGGGATCAGAGGTTTTCACCCATCTGGACTGGATGCTTCTTAAAGAAGACTATCATAGTTTCTTACAGTGGCTATACAATAGATGTGATGTCTAGAATCTGGGCCCTACACTTAATGAGTGAAGGGGGGATGGGTTTTTACAACACATGCCCAGGTGCACTTATACACACACACACACACACACACACACACACACACACACACCCCTTTCTGCTGCTTGTCTGTGAATTTTCTGCTTGTACATATAAACACATGAATTATAGTTTGGATTTCATGTGCATATTTCCTCATGGCTGTTATTTGTACAAACACTGCCTTGAAATCAGAAGCCTTTACTATTAATACTATCTAGATAAAAGACCCTATGCTTGGTTGGCACTGCGAAGCATAAACAGGCAACCTTAACCCCTCATGGAGATCTGGTAGTCGAGATAAACAATTAACCCAGGCAGAACAAGATAAAAACCATGACTAAGGGGTGGAGGTAGGGGGAGAATCAAAAAGTGATGGACAGGTTCACTCTAAATTGCCGTAAGCTGAGGACAGTCCTGGATAAAGATGGGTGGAATTTTAGGATAAGTACTGGGCAGAACTTCATGTTTCAAGAAAGTTTGCGCTGGACTTGGTAAACACTGAAACGTCTCTCAAAATTGTAAACTGTGGTGAAAAGTAGAGAATTTTCAAGCAGAGGGGAACGCCAGGGGTATTTATAAATTAGAGTCACTGAGCATTGGTAGAAGAGATGGTTATATCCAGAAAGCAGAAGGACAAACTAGGAGACCATTCCAGCCATCCTGGGGGAGGGGTGGGGCATGGAAGAACAGCTGCTGACCCAGTGGAACTTCATAAATGAACATATACACCTGGCTTCACTTGTCTAGGGCCTAACAAATTGAAGGGGATGGTGATAAATGTCAGGACGATCCGAGATCAGGAAAAATTAATACAATAAAAGCCACTGTTTGTTTAATAGACAATTAACACAGGCACTTTCTCAAAGGGTCTTTATTGCTTCCTTCCCTAGTTACCCTGAGGATCTTGGTTAAGCTGGAAGTCAGCCAAGGGGCACCAGCTCTCAGGAGCCAGTCACCAGCAAGCTGACCTGAGCAGAGCCAAGCATTTCCACGTCTGTTACTTGTTTTGATGATAACACGCTCAGTGGCCATTCCTGTCAGCAAGTTCATGGGCTGAAGAAAGGTTGGCAATTTGAAAGGCACATGGCATTTTTATAAGGTGCACTTAACTTCCAGGCCTTCTGGGCTAAAATTTTACGAGAGTGTTGGGAAAGGTCAGGGGCCGAGAGAAATGGAAAAAGTGAAAGCAGAAAGAAATCGATGGCATGTTTTTAACTGGGATGGGGGTGGGGGAGGACATTAAAAGTTGCCGCATGTGCATGTGGACCTCCTTTCAAAATACACTGACAGAGCTGGCACCAGCATTTCCAAGTTATACCTGAGGGTACCAAAACCGAGTTCTGTGAGGGAAGCTGTCACAAGGCTTAGGGATGGGCAGAGCCAAAGTCCCTGATGTCCATCGCCAGTTCTGAAGGACCTAGGTCTCCAAAGCTACCAAAGATGTCAGTGTTTATGGCAGTGACCACAATTACATGTGTGATGATGGTGTGAACCTCATACTGGATTCTGTGGCCCTAACTGAGCATTTTAGCACTTCTTTTTGTTAAGGAATGCACAATTTTCCTGGAGGAAAAAAATGAAAAGATTTCAGATGCATTAGTATTGATTCCAGACTCAAGGGGGTGCCAAAGAAATTCATAAACTCCGAGCCAGGCTAGTTTCTGCTAGAGTCACCTATGAGAACCATGTTCTGGCCCCTTTCAGACTGTATCTTTTTAGGCTTAGAGTCCATGCCTAACTAGAAGCAAAGGAGACATGACTAGCAACACTCCCCTTTTCCAGAAAAACAAGAATACTGGCGTGGGATTGTATTGAACCACAGACATCAAGTGAACTTGGCAAACAGTTAACACTTAAGAGACTTGGAAAAGGAATCCAAAGAAGTGATCCTGCCATGAAATCTCTCAGAGATGTCAATGCTAAGAGGGCCTGGGCAAAAGCTGCCCTCAGCGAAGAGTTGGTGACTGATGGACAAGGAAGGCAGGCTTACCTTATTTGCAGTCTCCTAACCAGGAACTGTCATGAGTTACCCTAAGGCTGATAATAGGAACATCTGTTAACCGTCCGCCTTTCCACCAGTGAGCACACAGCGAGAAATGATTTCTGAGTTTCCTTCAGGCAGAGCCTCCTTTGTACAGTTGGGGTCGAAGGTCTGTGTTCTGTTTGGTCAGTAATGGCATTCCTGCCTCAGTGTCGGTATGGGGCCCTGACATCTGCATGGGAGCCTGGAGCCAGGGCTACTGAAGTGAGGATAGGGTGCTTCTGATTCTGACTGTAGCCCGGCAAAAATCATGGGTGCTAACAAGTGCAAAATATTAAATGTATAAACATGGGGTTTGGGCATACTTTTGAAATTTTTGCTGAGAAATAATTTGTATTCATAGCATCCCAATTTATATGTCCATCTTGGTGATCACTGACAGACACCTACAGTGGTATAGTAGCTCTCATAATCAAAATGTAGGACATTTAAATAAGAAGTTTGTACAGGTTTACTTTTGGTTTGTTTCCTGATACTTATGGGGTATGTTAGAGCATGCGTGTGACAATGAAGGCAGCTGAACCTTCACCCCAGTGCAAATGCTTATAAGATTTTTAATGTAGAATACAACCTTTTGTATCTCACAAGATCCCCGGTGTGGTAGTTTAAATGTAATTGGCCCCCATAAACTCATAGGGACTGGCACTATTAGGAGGCATGGCTTTGTTGGAATAGGTATGTGGCCTTACTGGAGGAAGTGTGTCACTGTGCGGGCGGGCTTTGAGGATTCCTTTGCTCAAGCTACACTCAGTGTGACAGATTCCTTCCTGTTGCCTGTGAGTCCAGATGTAAGAACTCTTAGCTCCTCCAGCACCATGCCTGCCTGCATGCTGCCTTGCTTTCTGCCATGATGATACTGGACTAAATCTCTGAACTGTAAGCCAGCCCCAATTTGCCGTGGTCATGGTGTCTCTTCACAGCAATAGAAACCCTAGCTAAGACACCCAGTGGCTCCCTTTCTCTCATTTCATTAATTCCCATTTCCTGCCACAGTGTTCTCTGGCAGGACCGCTTCAGAGACCATGCTTATTGGTCTCTGAGGAACCACCCATTGCCCAAAGTATATGAAAATGGCCCCAAACAACCGCTGGAGGGCTGCTCTGTAGAACCTGTAGCCTCAGAGTAGGGCACCAGGGACCTGGCTCCAGGGCTTTCCCAAGCCTCTTTATCAGCACTTCCACAGCTCACATCTTTGAAGTGAAAACTCATCAGCAAGTGAGTTATAGCCCAATGAAATCACCCTGCTCTGTTCTTGGAATCAGAACAGTGTCTACTTAGAAGATTGGGTAACTTATTAGATGCCCTGTAACGCAGAGCAAGAGGCAATGGAGAAAAGTAAAGAAAGGACCTTGTGCCAAGGGAGGTGCTGGCAACAAGCCCACAGCACTGACTGGCCTTGTGTGTCGTAGGACAAAGTATAGGAGAAAGGGTACGCTCTCTGTGAGGGCGAGAGTCAACTGCACACGGCTGAGCTCTGGCAAGGAACCTATTATCCCTCACCTCAAGGGCCAGGGGCAGTTTCTGTCCCTGAAGCACAATGGGGCTCAATCATATGAGCTTACTGCCCCCCATTTCTAATGTTCCAGATGCTTCTACCTGTTTTCTAGATCTCTAAGAAGCTCAGGGTCTCCATGAGTAAAAGCAGGTCTGACTTGGATGCACGCACACACTGTGCAGTTCAAGTCTGTTTTCTATGGATGTGATCTTTCATCCATACGTTCGTTATCCATGCAGAGCATGCCAGTGTTTTGGAGAGGCACCAACATTGACGCTCCACTTACTGTCTCTTGAAATCACTGAACAAAGCTGTAGTGACCATACGGTGGCGCTGCCTCTAAATGTTCCTTGCCTATCTAGGTTGTCAAGAACAACAGTCCCCCAAATCATCTCCCCCTAGTTTGTTCCCTCTCACCCATTCTCACAGCAACAGGGTGTTCTTGAAAAAACCCCACCAGACATGCTGCCCAGAGCTCTCAGTGGCACCTGATCACTCTTGGAGTAAACCTCAAACATTTTTCAAATTCCTTTCCATGCTTTATATGGCCCCCAATCCGCTGCTTCCCACATGCTTACCTGACTTGATCTCCAATTATCCTTCTTCCTTCTCCTGTGGCTAACCTGCTTGCCACCCCTTATACATACTAGCAAGGGCAGGCATGCTATCTATCCCTAATATCCATCCTTCTCACTGATAGTTATTTGAAATAGTTTTTAAGGTTTATTTATTCAATGTGTATGGATGTTTTACCTGCATATATGTATGTGCACAACATCCATGCCTGGTGCTGTGGAGGTCAGAAGAAGGCATTGCATTCCCTGGGACTGGAGTTACGGATGATTGTAAGTTGCCATGTACGTTCTAGGGACCAAACCTGGGTCCTCTGTAAGAGCAAGTGCTTTTAATCATTGCACCATTGCTCTGTCCCCTCCTACTGGCAATTTTTAGCTGGACCCATGATCTCCTCTCCGTCTCTTGTACAACTCAGCGTTGTCAGGAACTAAGTTCTGTCTGACGGGCTGGGGGGGGGGGGAGACAGTATACACGGCTTAGTGAAAAGAAAGAGGAATGTGCTCTTTTCACCCCTTTCTCTCTGAATGGCTGGAAAAGGCATGTGATGGCAGGAGTAGAGACACCTTCTTGGGCTATGAATGAGGTAGATACAGATCACATAATAGCAATCCTACTGCTCTCTTATTCAGTCTGGAACTTTCCATCCAGATTACTACATGGGAAGGAAATATGTTCTATCTTGGATTAGCCTTTGTGGGCTTGGACTTCTCTCTCTTATCCACCAATGGGTTCTAAGCACACCAGCATCTTCTCTCCTTAGGGGTGGTCCTTCTTGTTCCCTACATCTGAGATGTGTTTCCCCAGAAACCATGTGCCTGTGTGTTTGACATCTTTCTGGCCTCCTGCTTACGTGTCAGGTCCTCAAAGAGGCCTTCACTGGCCGACCGAACCCACAGAGAGCAATCCACCCATGTTGATGAGTGTCGTTAAGATCCACATAGTAAGTTCCTGGCCAGCCTGGGCTACATCGTGAAACACCATTAAAAAGGGCAAAACAGCACAACAAACAAACCACAAGGCTGGGCACGTCTGAGTTCAGAGGTGTGATGGTCAGTGTTGGTTATCAGCGTACTTGGATTAAGAAAAAACACCTAGTGGATTCCTGAAGCACACCTTTGGGGGTATGTTTGATGTTTTCCTAGAGATGATTAGATCATGAGGGCTTTGACCTAATCAATGGTTTAATGCCTTGATGAAGACATGAATAACATTACTGGATGCTAGTTGAAGGCAGGAGGTGGGAACTAGATGGAAGAAGTAGGCCATTGGGGTCATGTCTTGGGGGCTATACGCTGCCCTGGCTACTTTCTATGTCCCCTTCTCGGAGCTTCCTGTCTGCCATGATGTGAGCTGCTCCACCACCCACCTGTCTGTCCCTGTTAGGACACCATGACGGGACCAAAATCTCTGAAACCACGAGTCAAATAAGGTTTCTGTCAGGCATCGTTCATAGTGACAATAAAAGCAGCTACGACAGAGGTGAGAAGACTTTTCTGAGTCACTTGAGTCAGCTGGAGAGCAGGTCTGAGTTCTCAGCATTCACGGAGAACAGCTTGTGAATAAACTCCAATTAAATTAGCCCCAGGAGCATATTATTGCAAAGACAACCCTTGCTAGAGACAGACTTCTTCTGCTGCCTGTTACCCTTCTAATAATTCATGCTACGAGTAGGAAATATTGGTTCGGAAGAGAAGGCAACCTTTGAAAGGAACATGCTGAAGTGCACTTTGTGGTTTCAAGCTCCTAGTGTCAGAGACAGCGTATTGACCTGATCAAACACAAGGATGTTTGCAGGGAACCACAAACTGACTGATCAGCTGAACGGACATCACACAAGGTAACTACGACGCACAATCTCAAGAATTAAAAAGATAGCTGGGCGGTGATGGCGCACGCCTTTAATCCCAACACTTAGGAGGCAGAGGCAGGAGGATCTGTGTGAGTTTGAAGCCAACCTGGGCTACAGAGTGAGTTCCAGGAAAGGCGCAAAGCTACAGAGAAACCCTGTCTCGAAAAACAAAAAACAACGACAAAAACAAACAACAACAACAACAACAA